>JACCGJ010010214.1:0-19433 GCA_013407085.1 Atriophallophorus winterbourni
GATAAGTCCAGATTCATGATTGCTCCGTACAGACATTTGCTAAATAGAGATCAACACATGATACTTTTGAATTTATATATGTAACAAGCAGTCGAATAGGCATTATAAAGTGTACTTGATATAACACACCTTTTTCGTTTATTCTCATATATGGTATGAAGTTTGAACCTGTGATGAGCCTGCCTCTGTAAATCCAAGTCCGAGCCAATTCTGAACTATCGATATTCGTTAGACAATTGAGAGAAGCGTCTCCGCCGAACGCTATTCTGTGTGTGATTGCTGGTGTTGTTACTGAGGAAAGATGGAAGATAATACTAGAGTTTTATTACATTAATTATTCCTTTTTCAAACGTCCTAGTTTACTGAGGACGATGCATTTCCCAGATAATCACACCAACCTTTCATTTGCATTTTGAATCACCAATACGATGCCTACAAAACTTAAGATTCTGTTGGATCTCGTTTCTCTTATGTTCGCCACAAAAGAATTACGCTTGGAATACAATGTTCGGTAAGGTTGGCTATCACGTACAACTAGTTTACAATTCTTGCATTGTGCGAAAGCATACAGATCACGATCGTACTGTTGGAAGATCATCAGTGCAAGCAATGTGAAACCGGCCGTGGGGTGTGTGTGGTGGAAACGCATTCGGAATGATTTTTCATGGTTATGGCTATAAATAATACTATTATATTTGTGCATGATCATTAGCTCAAAGTTAAGTCCGCATGAATTGTTTCTCGTAATCAAACAGGTTTTTGTGATTGCTTTACCCAACAGTGGCATACGATGACAATATATTTAACCATTCCACCGCTCTTTAAATACATGTGGCTCTTAATCACACTCTGCAAACAGCTGCTAAACACTCACCGGGTGTTTATGATGTTGATATATTCAAATGATTATATTTGTTCTTTACAAATAGCTTGAAATGTTCCGCGATTATTCAGGCGGTATTTGAAAATTAGAGTGACTCCAAATTGAGCGGTCAATTGCCAGTTTTTTTGCAACTTGTAGGGTGAATGCCGAGAGATTTCATATCCCTTTTTCAAAAGTCTTGGGGCTGACTAACTTTCCACTTCATGATTTCAACATAACATTGTGTAGATCTTTTTGAATTATAATGTGTGTACCCAAATCTCGGCCAGCGTAGTCGGCTCAATCGTACTATGGTAAACATGCTCTGTAGACGAGCTTGAGGAATAACTTTAGCTTTCGTTATTTTGTCCATCCCAAATGTGTTCAGGATAAACCGGATGCTTCGTAAATAAAAATCATTCAGCTTCGTTTCGTGCCGTGAATGGATTGACCACGTTTCAATGCCGTACAGTAAACCATTCACTACGCACGCGCTCTATAGCATCATTTTGGTAAATACAGTCTACTTGTCCTTTCGTCTATGCACAACAATTTAATCGCTACTGAATAATAAGTGGGCGATGCATCGAGCTTGTCGTGGGTTTCGTTCAGCATGAAAGACTGCAAACACGAAGGTTCCGTTCAGATTTTTGTCGAATTCAATTGTTTTCTACATTCGTACGTGTCAAAGAATTCATGTTACACAACCCATAAGCACAGTGCTTTTATTTTCCTCTATATGTGCTTCTACCAGACATTCACCTGCTGTCGAGGTACTTTGTGAGTATTGATTGGGGCTGATATAATACAACGAATATATAGGCTTATAAACAATTATTCATTATATCCTGTTAATTTTAATGAAAACTAGCCAATCATATGAGAATATCATGCACGTTGAAAATATAGGCCTTTTCGCCTGTTTACTTACCGACAAATTTAAAGACCGTAGCATTGGAAACTGCTTTTCCAAAAGGCCCCTGCACAATGCACACGTATTGTCCCTCATCAACGGACGATTGGATTTCAATGGGGACGGTGAATCTTGGCGGTGTGAAGGATGCGCCTGTATCGGCCAAGTGACCTACCGTTTTTCTCCAGGGGACACCATTCAATGTGAAAGAAACGGAGAGGTCGCTATAAAAAGAGACATAAAAATGATGTACAAAGGTTTTCAACTTGTGAGCCACAGTGGTATATGGTTTGTTTGGATGTGCCTTTTCTTATTTTGAAACATTTTTATTTCGTTGCACCGTTAAGAAACAATTTCGAATTAAAATTTCAACACCAGTATTTAAAGAAAAATCGGGCAGCCTGAAAATTTCATCAGCCGGCATCACCAAGCGTGATGTAGCTGTAGATGAATTCGAAGTTGTCATGGATTTGAAGATGACTTGAAATCTCAAATATCCTCATTAACATTTAATGTTTATATGATGATGGTTAGTCATATGTAGACAACTGGGTGATTAAACTAATTTGCTTCAAGGAAATTTCGTTTACACGAATAAAGCATTTGTCTTCCTCGACTTTTCCGCAGCTTTTAAAATGAATAAACAGTTTGACCCGGGAATCAAAATCTCTCCTGCAACGCCCACAGTGATAGGTAGTACTCCGTAAATGGGCGTCAGTTGTAGAGTTGAAATGGAAATTATAGGAACCTTGTAGCCCGAGGTCAATAATCTATAAAGTAGAATTCAAGTACAACCGATTCGAAATGCAGGCATTTCTCAGCAGGGCTCGATTGAAACGATTTTCGTGATATGGTTTGCGAGATGTAGACCATTCAGTAATTCAAAGAGTTTCTTTTAGTAGATTGTAAACATTCGCTAGCTCTTGATAAACCGTGAAGCACTCGTTGTGGCATGTGAATTAGACGCTTCCAACGTGTCGACTGATTTTATTTCTTCTAGAATGGGAAGACGTACTGGTGGTTAAAATCCGTGCTATTTAACATTATGGAAAATTCAAAAATCAATAATATTATGTAATATTTCCAGTAACTAAGGCTTGATGCACGACAACATTTGATGAGATATGTGAAATTGAAATTCAAAGAAACAATTAGGCTAATGTGATAGACTCAACTAAAAACGTGTCGATACCCTCATTAGCCGATTATAGTTACAATTCGGAGAAAGTCAAATAAGTCAATAAGCAATTTTATTGACAAAAATGAATTTTTGTCGCATAGCCGTTGAAGTCATTTCTTCTGGAGGAAAATGTTGCGAGTGTCGATTGCATTAGTTATTGGTAGTAGCACGATCTATGGGCATATGCATAACACCTAACTCGAGAACAGTTCCGTCAAAACGACCGATGAGAGCTAACGCGAAGCCGCTATAATTCATGTTAGCGATGGGTGTCATTGACACCTATATGTTATCTGAATCATAAACCGATTAATAATCTCAACCACTCTCAATCCAAAGCCATTATGTCCAGGCTGGTCAAAGCCAGACGCCATTATGAGCGCTTGTATTATACTGGTTTGCGAAATCGATAGACGAATCGCAATAGAGTCAAAACCGGTACAGTCGTGTTTCGGACAATGTTTTGGAAATGTGATTTGTCTATATATAATTTGGAATTTTATGTTTGTCTTGTGCGTATACAACAAATTGACAAGATTCGTGGATGAAAATGTGTGCAGTTGCAATGAATGATCTAATAATAAATCGAGATGCATCCAAGTCTGGACATCAATGCTGAGGAAAGCCATCGAAGTACGGAAATTTGCGTTTCAAAGAGCAACTGTTAAAACTAAATTAAGATGATTTAACCACATGACGAACACCGAGGGACCTCGTGTTGGCATTCAAAATCGTTCATATTGAAAACTATACCCTTACACACTTGTTAAATACCAATGACTTCACTGGAACACGACAACATTCAAAAGCTTTAAGAATATCGTTTTATCGATTAGATATTCCTCGTAATGTATTCTCGGTAAGAACTTCTTTCACTTGGAATATTTCGCCTAAAGTAATCACAAGCTTCGAATCCATTGCGATTTCCGCATCTAAAGTCCATATACATTTCAATTCTATGATTATTGCCAAGGCTACTGATTCTTCTACCATAAAACTTTCTGAGTTCTGAATAGATCAGTGTGCGCGAAACGAGAAAGTAACGTCAGCCAATTTGGGTAAAGTGTTCTAACATATATTGCGAAAAACGAAATACGCGTGAAGCTAGGTAATTCACTTGACCGTGAATACCATAACCCGATTTCACATTGCAATCTTATCACCGTATTAAACTTTAATCGAAAAGAGTTGACACAAAAATGGGTTCACCTAGAAATGAATTTTAATTGTTATTTAACCCGAAATAGATGTAAATTCACAGCAGTACCTGTGTAACAGTTTATAAACCTTCTTCTTTCAACATGCAAAATAGGCCAAATATTTCAGCTGTTGTAAATGTGTCAAACAATAGAGCCTAGTGGGTGATTTATCTGCGTTTCGTGGGATCTAAATTCTTCTCAATAGAGATTGATTATATCAGCGAAAATATATTGCGACAGATTTCGAAAATTCACAAATCTTGAGAGGCAATGAACATCACGCCAAGGATGTCTCACGTAAACAATTATGTTGGGTGAAGTTCTCGTCACATGTTAACAACTGAATTGATTCAACCAATAATGTGTGGTACTCACATCACATGTCTCACACATTATCGCCGAATTCTAGTTGTTAGCCTAAATCACATAGAAATAGTAAGAACATATTCAGCAAACGATGGATAATTGCTGATCCATGAAACAATTTGTAGCCTGTGTTTAATACTGTCGTACAACGAACAAGGATTTTTCATATACAGAATGATAAATGAATATTTGGCAAAAAATTAGGGACAACAATCAATATTTCATTGATATATTTTTTATCTCTATCACAAAAGACATCTAAACTTGTCCACTAAACCACAAGGTGCTGATGTTATATTAATATACGCTTTTATATTTGTTCTTTGAACATTGTGTAGGTGATTGCTTTGCCAATCGAAAACCTCAATCATTTAATCCTGGATCAAGGAAGATTTTAGTGAACTCTATGGGAACTAGCAAAATTTCAATTCTACTCTCTTTATACACAAAGATTATTGTGTTTAATTTGATGGTGTTTAAACAGAGTTTTGCGTTTTTATAGATTCAGATAATAATCACAAAAATCTCATTATCCATTACAAATTTAACATAGTCTCTGGTACAACATACCTTTTTGATCCGGCATAAGAAAATTTGCAATCAATGGTTTCAGTTGTCTTCTCACTGTACACATGAGGTTTGTTGTAGAAGACGATGACATCATTTCCTGCAAGTAGATTTCAAGTATTCAACATCTATCATTTTGCATTTATGAAAATGAAATTAATTTAAAGAAACATGTTCCATTTGTATACCACTGTTGGATAATGTTAGTACAATCGCCTGGCTCAATCACCTAATCCCAAGCACATGTAGCAACGGTTTAAACCAATGATCATGAACAAGAATTCACATTTGCATGCATTTATATCGCTTAATCCCTACGACAGGTTACGTGCTGTTTGCACTTATCAGGTAGAGACAGCACAATCAGGAACCGCATGCGCAATCAAACAAAAGACTTGATAAATTAAAGAAAAATTACCGTTTGCTTTATGCTCAAGTCTCAAAAAAACACTAAATTAAATCTCGACTTTATTTATTATTTAATATTAAACGTGAAATTGTAACTGACTTCGAAGAAATCAGTGTACGCAAAAAATCTTATCCTCACTCGGAGCTTCTGTCACTTGAGCGGCCGTCACGATCAGCAGAGAGAGCAGGAAACCGGAAAGAACGATCATTTTGCGAAATATTTTTTTGGTTGAATGGCAAGCAACTCATATACCAAGAATTGCAATACACCTCCGCAAATTCCATGTTGTTTCAGGTCATTGTGCAGAGATGAAAAACAGACCAGAAAACAATAGCGTTATAACGTGATCTGAAAGAACACTTTCTGAAAATGCACTAGGAATGCTATCAGTACTACGGTACTCACATCATTGAAAATAATGAGTTAAACTTAGTTTAGTAAACTGATTAAAGATTCTAGAATTTATGGTATAAAAAAAATAAAAGATAAATGTTGTGTTATATAACGGTACGTAGATGGGAATTACTATACACAAATATATGCAATTTGTTCCTAAATCCTTTCACTAGATGATTGTCAAGATCTGAGGGTTGGGCGTTCCATAAGAAGAGAAAAGATGTGTGAAATAAATGTAAAATGTGAAATATCAAAGCCTAGTGGATGAGTTCGTGTGTTATGGCTTCACTCAATGCGAAATGTATGCCTCGGAGTGTGCATCTTTGTGTTCATTGTTTTATGAGTTAGCATTACTTCCAATCGAACCAGTCTGAGGACAGTGTATCCGAATCAAGATGAACCAGTCAAACATCATTTGGTTGCAATTCACGCGATCAAACGCCTTTGATATGTCCAGGTAACACGCAAGCTCGCAACAACCCTCATCCACTGCCGACGTCCAGACATCCATTGTCTCCAGTTGGTTAGTCAAGCAGGAACGAGTCATCCGAGATTCAAGTTGATTTCTGAACAAAAAGTTTTGGGTTTCGAGATGACTCATAAAACTTTTGCTCACAATTCGCTTCATAACTTTGAGATCATTATGAGGAGTGTATCATGACGGTAATATACTCGTTCAGAAAGAGTTCCACAATTGTAGACGGGTGTTATCTTTCCTCTCTTCCAATTAGTCGGTACAACACCGTTCATCAAAGAGTGATTGAGTAAATCACAAAGTTGTTCACACAATTGATTGAAGATCAAATTAAAAAAACAAGTTTGATTCCGTCAGCAACCGGGGACTTGTTGATATTCAACCTGCGTAGGTGTTGCTGCCCCTATTTGAGAATTGATGCATATATCGCATTCCTGCTTCCACACTGCTGCTGAAGCTGTTGATATTGCTTATCTTCAAGGATGAGATTTGTGACTTGATTCCGCAATTCGCGAAAGTTTGCATAGGTTGATTCTCTTTTGGTGACTCTGTGAATAACCCATGGAAAATTTCGCTTCGTCAAACATTTTCTATTGCGACGGCGAATTCTGAAATGGGTTCCTTGCTATTATGTTTCTGGACTTAGCAAGAATTAAAATTTATCACTTTGATGATGTATTCTGACAGGGTTGTGCAATGCCAGTCCGGATCACTGAAATTTATATTATTTTCATCAAAAGTCACAATATTCTTTATACTTTCACGAACGTCTTCAGTGCATGAAGATTCACGATCCCAACCTCGAATCAGAAGATACCCACTGGTGTACCCTTACACAGAAGTCACAGGGCGACTGCATCATTGGTATAATATATCGCCCTCCATTTTCGACGGATGCTCAAAACGACAGGGTATTAGAGGCTCTAAAATATGCCGGAGAGATGCGAAGCTCCCAATTACTGGTCATGGGGGACTTCAACCTTCCTCATCTTTTTAACAGATCAGATCATCCTCTACACACAACTGATCATAAATTCCGTGAGATGATCGACATGATTCCACTGCATAACCATGTGTCCGACTTTATTCACAAAAAAGATTCAGAGTTACCGTCCGTTTTAGATTTAACCCTTACTTCCGAGGCAACAGAAGTTAAAGGTGTTGACTACATTGCCACTCTCGGTCGAAGTGATCATCTTGTGTTAGGTTTTGAATATATGTATGCAGCGCTAGACGAGTATGTGAGTCCGCATAACTATTCAGAAGGATCGACCACGTGAGTTTACGTGACGCGCTTGGGTTAGTAAATTGGCGTGAAGCCAGGGGTGTTTCCTGTTCTTACTGACGATGGCTTAACAGACTCAGCAAAGAGAACAGCTGATGCTCTCGCTCAATTTTATGCTAAAGTTTTTAGTCTGTACATTGTAAAAGATATCTGGAGATACATGTATCGGACTCGTTGAAGAACAATGCGAAGATATTCCGAAATAACTTTTCGCTAAAGGCATGTACTGGGTAATTCAGCTATTGTTTTCAATGATTAATCGTGATATATTGAAGACAATCTATGGCTAGCATAACAAACAGTGTCTTGAATATAGTCTACAAAAGAAGAGAATGCTAATCTAGAGAAACCTTAGAGACGAGCAACGAAATCGGTCAAACTTTTCCATTTGCTCACCTATGAGGATCTTCTTGGCAAGTTGCATCTTTATCAACTGGAAAATTGACCTCGACGCTTGAAACTCGATTTTACCCGCCGGATTCGTCTTTGATGTTACGGTTCGACATTACAACATAATCTAGAAGTACTCGTTGCCATAGCCATCAAGTTTAAAACCTGAAGACACTGCGGCTTCGGGTGAAAGTTACGTATTCCATTCGGGTGATCAACGTATGGTATGCATTGCCCCACATTATTCAAGTGAAACTTGTCTGTAACGGTTGTCACAATGTTTTGAATTGTCAGCCGATCTTCTTATAAAAGGGTACGTTTTAATACCGCACCTTAATGAGCGCGTTTAATCAAACTTAGTAAAGTAGCAGATACATCGACTTCGGATTAGGTTGTGCATCATTCAATCCTTCGGATGTTGTTCTCTCTCAGACCGTTAACGATCATCGCCGTCGGACTTCTTTGCGCTTTCTGATTTTGTATCGTAGCGGACAGTGGTTGTCTGCATAACATCGGAAAAGTCAAGATAAGCAATCATCGCGTCTGAATTTCGCACATCCACAAAATGAAATAAATTTCGTACATCGTACGACGGTTCTGAGCATTTTTTCAAGATGATCTCATTATTGCATTCAAAGTTCTTACAACTAATTCCCAGCCATTGCATATCTTATGTCAAATAAATCTGTTAGCAACATCCGAAGTCATCGTTACAAGTTGGAAAACCACCAGAAAAATGAATGTGCCCAGTTATTTTGGTTTGATTCACGTGCGACAAGTAGTTTTTTTAAATACACAGCTTGACTCATTCGCGCGACCAATGATTTGAGTGAATTGTTGCATTCACCGAGTAATAAGAATCAATTCAAATCTATTACACGTCTATAATATTGTATTAAAAACTTCGTACCGTGATATTACATAGTTAATTGCTTTTTCAACCTTGATCAAAATACGAAAATAGCACATTTTGGCATAGGATTAGTCATTCTTTGTTTCATTGTGGCTGAACTCGTGAAAAACAAAAAGGATAAAAAACAAATTACATAATCATTGTGTGTACTGGTTGAACTTTTGAAAAAAATGTTGTTTTTTACCAGAAATTGGCAAGACGTTGATAACGCAGTTCTTTATATAGACGCAATTTTGTTAAAGACCCACACGGAAAGTCATAACTAATATGAGAGCTACGTGCTGAACAACGATGTCATTTCTAGATGGTTGTAGTTTTATGACGATTTAGGGGATATTTTACGTCGCATGGTTTATATGGGGTTGGAATGGAGGCAATTTTATGTATAAAGATTTTAGATTTATGCTGGAAAAAATTAAAAACATTCGGAATACAATAGAATGTTCAGATACAATTTAAACAAAATATAATTTCTCAAAGTTAAAATAGGAGAGAAACGAAAAGCAAGTTTGAAAGCGAGTGGGGAAATGTAGGTGTGAAATGAATGTTTGTATAAAAAAAATTCCAATTGTGTCAATCGGGAACAATGATTGTTTTAAATAAGTGGGGTGAACACGGTATTACTCAATATGAAATTGTAACGTTTTTTAGGGAACATAATTAAGTGAGAATACAATTTCTGGGTGTAAACGTTTACACAATAAGCATACACGGACTGAATAAAGAGACGAATTTTTTGTCGGAAATGTGATATTGAATTAGTCGGATTAGGACTGCGTTGCCTATGACTGCAACCAAATTTAAAGAGGTGCCCGTATAGGTTTGGACGTGAATAATTGAATTCAACTTGGAAACTTTGATTGCTTTGCAGAAACAACCACAATATCGAGGTAAATGCGAATATTTTAGCCGATCAAAGTACTCATGCGCATTTCTTTAAAACAGGAACAGCAAAAGCATCAGTGACACGATAGAAATGTGCTCCAACTATGTACTAAAAAATATTTGGAGATGGTCGACTCATTTAAAATTGATCATAATTAAAGGTTGCCTTAAATGTTACCGCTTGAAGGGATCCTTGATTCTCAATTGTTAACCAACATAAGTGAGAATGCAATCTTTCAATAACTATCTACCCGGGTCTTATGCGGATGAAAAGGTCGTGAACCAAAATCACTATAACAACAGCTTAGTTTAGCTTTGTGAAGCGGAAATTTTATAATTTTGTAATTTGTAATATTCCATTCGCTGATGAAAGTGATTAGCTTTTAGACATGTATGGAATACGGATTATATGAAAATACGATACATCGGCTTTGAAACTGTGAACATAAACGTTTGTACGTGAAACATGTATTTAATGGCGACGTCGAAATCCTCAGAGGAACAAGAAAAATATTTGTCATAAACAATGAACTTAAGAAGCTCCAATTAGCTTCGAGTTCCTAGAATAGTGCTTGTCGTGCGAATTAGAACAATTCATCAGCGGCAACAAACAGAATCGGACGCTAAATCTCAAGAGCATCAATGGTACAATTACCTTGCCCAATGTTTTTTGCGATGACGCTCTTGTTGACACAGTTCGAAAAAGACGTTTTAATCAACTCCCCACAGCATTAATCAAAAACATGCCAACGAAAAACCATGTTGTGGAATTGTGTGATTTCAATGCCATATTTCCCTTGAACATAGAGATTCGAGTCCAACATATCTAGAGAAGTTTGTAGTAAGTAGAACAAACGATTATGTACAACACCTTTTAAAACTATGTACCCAGTTCAGACTTTGTGTTATACCTCATTTTTCCGAACAATTTCACAACATAAATTTTCTTGGAAACACCGTCGGTCTAATCATTTGCATTAGTGATCTCATTCCTTTTAGTCTCACCAATATAAGAAGCATTTTCCTTTCCAGATCATATGAAAACCAAGACTGTGACACCAATTATTCATGGTTTGTGCAAAATCGAATCTTTATCAGATGGCATTCCGCCGCGCCAACTGAAGTGGGACGACAAAGGTCGAAGATGCATCGCAAATCAATCGTTAATTCAATTCAATTTAATTTTAATGGTCTAAAAAGCATATAGCTTGACAATAACCACGGAATAATATGGGAGTTACTAATAACATGGGTAGAAAAACGGAATTTGTTTGCTTACTGAGCAGTTCAGGCATCAAGTAAAAATCCATTGGACAGAAACCGGTTTCAAAGTTCAAAGCTTTTATGGTGTAAAATATATGGGTTCAAAGTTTGGATTGGTCAACATGAAATTATCCAAATTCGATTTGAATATATCCAAGGTGGGTGAATGTGCAACATTACAAGGTAGGGAGTTCCAGGTAAAGCATACACGTACGGAATAAAAGTACCTTCGACAGTTTAGTCTCGAGTCGGGAATATGTACTGTATAGTCGTGACTCCGGCTGGTTCTGGGTGGTAGTCGCGTGAATAGTTGATTTAGGGGATGGTTGGGGGTATGCAGTATATTGAACATAAGTATCAAATCACCTCTAAGACGGCGGTAGCGAAAGTCGAATAGATTGAGACTTGCAATACGATCTTCGTATTGTTTGTGCTTTAAACCGCGTACGAGCTTGGTGGTCCGATGATATATTCTCTGCAAGAGGCTGATGTCCTTCTGTTGCCAGGGTGACCAAGCCTGAACCGCATACTCCATGGTTGGCCTCAAGTACGTATTAATTATTCGATGAACGGTTTGCTTAGTGAAACTCCCGAACACGCGTTTCAGCAGTAGCAATACTCGTGACGTCTTTTCATAGACATCGGTGACGTTATGTGACGGTTTCAATGTGCTGCTCACCCACACACCCAAGTCCTTCTCCTTGTCAGTGCTTTCAAGAATATGGGAACCAAGGGTGTAGGAGTACTCGAAATGTCTTCCAACAGTCAATACCTTGCATTTTCTGACATTGAAAGGTAGTTCATTTCTAACTGACCAGTCTTGTAAGGCATCGAGGTCCAGCTGAAGCTCTCTGCAATCCTCAGTTGTACGTACTTGTGTCCACAGCTTGATGTCATCCGCAAATAACAAGATTTTGCAGCGAACAAGTTTAGGTAAGTCGTTGACATACATCAGGAAAAGAAGTGGTCCAAGCACTGATCCCTGCGGCACCCCACTCGTTACTGCAATAGGTCGTGACAAAGCACCATCAACCCTCACTCGAATGACACGGTCGCGGAGATAATCCTCAAACCAGGCTAGTAATAAACCCTTGATTCCACATAGCTCCATCTTTTGTAGTAACAGACTGTGGTTGACACGATCGAATGCTTTTGACATATCAAGATAACAAGCGTGTACTGTGAGACCTTTGTCTACAGCTTGTGTCCCGTCATCGAGGGCGAGCAGAAGGTTTGAAAGGCAAGAGTGTCTTTTTCTGAAGCCGTGTTGTTCGACTGTGAGCAAGCAATTTTCTTTCAGATGTATGTGACGCTGTTTGCTACGAGGCGCTCCATCACTTTAGAGATCACAGATAGTAGTGTTACTGATCGATAGTTGGATACTTCGGAACGGTTTCCTCCTTTGTGCATGGGGGTAATGTTGCTATTCTTCCAATCACATGGAACGGAACTTTGGGTTTGTTTACCTCATTTATCAGCAAACGGAATGTCTCCCAACTCACAACAGTGGTATCATGTCGATGAGCACGCCATGCAGCATTTCGCAAGGTCAACCATTTTCGTGTTCGGCTTCTGGAGCTTAAATGTATATCCATTTTTTGCATTTTTGGAACAAAATGAGAGTGCATTTCAACGGCAAATTGAAGTTCGGTTATCATCCACTGCCACTGCTCGTGCACGTTGTCGGACGTAAGACCAGGGTCTGTGGCGTTCATAAGAGTAGATTTAAGTTGTGGAAAGTCAATTTTTCTAATCACCTTGTTGATGTCACTTGTTCTGATTGCCTGGCAAATATAGTCAAACGTAATAACTAAGTGGTCACTAAGTCCTATTGGAGCTTCGTAAGTGAGACTTTCAATCACGTGCTCTTCATTTGTCAGTATTAGGTCCAAGATAGACGGCGCATCAGTACCACGAAATCGGGTATTGTTCAAAATATGGTTGTAGAGTGGAATTTCTTCTAGCAACTGTTGAAATAAAGCATTTAAGGAATTTTCTGGATGAACTGAATTTCCCTTAAAGTTCGGCAGATTAAAGTCTCCGATCAGCAGAAGTCTGCCGCGGAATCTGGTAGCCGCTAAGTGTATATTTGCAAGTAATGCTGAATTGTAGGCTTCGTCGGCTGAGGGCGAACGGTAAATCACACCCACTATGCATTTTTCCCCTGCTGTTACATTCAGCGAACACCATAATGTGTCTTGCAGTTGTAAATCGTCATCAGTGATCTCTTGGCAGAGCAGTCTCCGAATGTGGTAAAGCGCAACACCACCTCATCGAGTCAGGCGATCGCGACGAAGTAGAGACATACCTTCAATGGCAACTTCATTGTCTGTTAAAGTTGGATGAAACCATGTCTCAGTTACAGCAATCACGTCTGGCGAGTGTGTGGTAGTTAGTTCAGTCAATTCGTGTAGTTTGTTTGTCAAGCATTGGGCATTCGTATACAAAAATTTGACAGTCGATGTTGACAGCAAAGACGGTTCATTTGAGCAGGTAATTTGAGTACGTGTCAAAGATGGTGGGTAAATTACATCACTGAGTAATGACGGGGTGTAAACCGAAGTTATTGTTAATGACGGGGTGTAAGCTGTTTGGTTTAGCAATTTGCTAGAGAGACATTGTGTGTTTGTATATAAACAATCAATAAAGTTTGTAGTGTTCATATCATGAGAGGTTATTGGGGGTCCGACTCTGTCAGAGCCGGAATGCTTACGTTTTTTTGAAGTGGCGCATGAGGTTCCAATTGAACTGTGACACTTGGCGTAGGTTGATCAGTACTATCTGTTTGCTGAATTTCGGTTTTGATCCTGGGCAAGCTTAACTTTACGTTTTGGGGTAGATATCTTCTGTTTGACTTCCATTCGCGTTTGACATTATCGGTCATTTCGGTTGTCAAAAAGGTTAGCTTCAGAGGGCTAGGACCTTGCCCTTTATAGTTTGTAGACATCGGCATCCTGAAAGTGCTTACAAGTATGGATGTTCTAACGCCGATCTTTTCAGCTAGGTATTTCCAGTGTTTGTGATCGTGCTCAAACTTTTGAGAAGGATCGTCTGCAGCGTAATCTGGAACACCCAGAAGTACGATACTTCTTGGATTATTTTCCTCTCGATAATTTTTTGTCGTCCTTCGCTCCCACCATGGTAGATCCGGAAGGATACGACTTGTAGAATTGAAAACATCTCTAAGCTTGTAAGCATTTAAAAGTACGTTTTCCACATCCTTAGCTGATTTTAACGTTACTTTTAAAAGACTTGGATCATTTTTGCGGGGGGAATTCATGTGACGGTGTAGCCGAACAATTGATGAGGGGGTAACTATGGACAGTTTCATCTGACTACAAAGATTATGCCACTCCACTAAGTCGTGCTTCTGTTTGGCTTCGAATAGCGTTTCCTGTGACTCGGTCACGTTGGTACATATCACACTGAGGTTCATACGTGTGGGTTTTGGCTTATAGTTTGAGTACTTGTTTTTGACGGTGGCTATGTGGATTTCTTTCTGAAATCCGCGACATGTGTGCAACGCTGATGAATCCTTTTTAGTTTTGGTCAGATTTTGCGCAGTTATCTGGGCAAATGTCGGCCTGCTCGAATGTGACAAATTCTATGTTGAATTTTCGGTAGTGGTCTCTGTGTGCGGCAATAATGGTATTTTTGTCGCGTTCATTATACGTTCATTAGGATTAATTTCCTGTGAATTTGCTCAATTAGTCTATCTAACGATATTTAAAGTGGAATTACTGTTACAAGTCTCGTTTATTCGCTGAAAACTACCAATAAATCCAGCGAAGTGTATAGCTATGCACATGAAACCTTGGTCAGCGATGAAAATGTGCTTTCTTGATGTTGCTTCAATCAAGTCTGTACATTGTGAAAGATATCTGGGGATACATGTGTCGGACTGGTTGAAGAACAATGCCGAAAATTTCCGAATACCCACGCCGCTAATCGAATGTAATATGTAATTCGGCTGCCTTTTTCATAGTTTAGTCCTGATATACTGAAGATAATCTATAGCTAGCAAATCAATCATTGTCTTGAATATGTTCTACCAAAAGAAGAGAATGCAAATCTAGAGAAAACAACAAAACAACAAAGCCGGTCCAAATTTTCCGTTTGCTAGCCTGTGACGATCGTCTTGACAAGTTGCGTCTTTATCAACTGGAGAATTGACCTCGACGCTTGAATCTCGATTTTACCTACCGGATTCGTCTTTGATGTTAGGGTTCGAATTACAACAGAATCTAGAAGTACTCGTTGTCATAGCCATCAAGCTTAAAACCTGAGGACACTGCGGCTCGGGCGAAAGTCACGTTGTCCATTCGGGTGGTCGACGCATGGTATGCATTGCCGCCAGAACTTGCAATCAGAGTGGTAAGCCGTTTTTGTTGTCTCCCCCGAGACTCACTGTTTTGGTGAATCTATCGTTTCAGTGATGACGCTCATACGGGAATCGCTACCCCCTTTGTATCAAAAAGAAGAAGACAAAATAATTTTCGCTGTCATATGTTTATTATTATGGAATCAGATTTAGTTCTGGAATGAGCTATTGCGAGAGTTAGTGTTGTTTTTATATTGCTGAAAATTCGTGAACACGAATAAAGTCATTCTTCTTCTTCTGTACCGGTAAGATAAAAGGCTACATACAAGGAAAAGTGTTTGTGACACAGGTATGGCCAGGGTTAGTGTTCATGAATAACGAAAGCAAAATTATGTAGCATGGCTATTTTTGAAAGTTAAATCGCAGATATGTAGAAGGGTTTATACGCGTCTGTACAAAATTGCGTTATTTCTGATCAATAAATCCTTTGACCATAAAGGATATCAATTTGCATTGTGGCGTAAATATTGATCATAATATCATTAATGCTCGCAGGCGAGAACTCCCGTCTTTGGTTGTCCATTGTCCATTGGTTGTAATCAAGCTCTTGTGAAGTAGATGTTTTTCATATACGACCTTGGAAAGCAAAACATCTTGTGATCTCAGCCTACAGTCGCAGCAATGTATTGGAAACTAAATTGCTATTTGTGCAACTGTAGATGAAAAATGGATTGATGCGAGATAAAAGATGTAGCGTGATTATGCAGGACGCTTCTGTTTCAGCCTCTAACACTACACAATCACTTGTGAGTTCCCAAAGGTTTTCACAAATTTTTATTGAATTTTTTCACCTGCGGCGCTAAAACCTTTCTGGTGCTGAACGCACTAAACAGCGATAACAGAGATGGATGTGAACGTGTGAGAAACTCAGGTTTGCGGAATAGCAGGGTGCAAATCTGCACGCAAAAATGTTGTGATAGCAAAAACCATTGTTCTCGTTGTTTTTGTGCAAAATGCTATCTAAACTGGAATTTTATTGTGCGGCAAGATGGTGAATAACATTCCAATACACAAGGTCAGTATCATGCGATACGTGCGGAAATAAGCGTGATTGCTTTGTGTAACTCTTTGGCTTCTCACATAGATATTAAGCTGGTTCTATTTTCGCAATGGAACAAGAGTAAAGAATAATATCCTGTGTGAGTAGCTGTTCAGAAAAATCATTCTTATTAGTAATTAAACAGCAAATGTTTGTAGGACAAGAACTAAACACGCAATAATTATTTTACCGGCATTTGAGTTTAGTTTGTGGTACTTTACCTGTACGCACGTGAGCTTACCAATTCTCTTCTTCTCTTCTCTTTTATTCGCTCTCTATCTGATGCCAGTTTGTCAGATCACACAGAATTGAGCGTCCAGCAAATTATCAACGTCTTATAGATCTGCCTATGCATGAACCACTTCGTATTTAATGAGCAATTATATAGACACAAAGAAGGGTTGGCAATGGGTTCACCGATATGTCCAGTACTTGCAAACATGCATATGGAGAATTTCAAGAAAACAGCCCTTAATAATATAGGATTCAAGCCAAAATTGGGGTGGCGCTATGTTGATGACATATTTGTTATTATCAGGGAGATCAGTTGTAGGCCATCTTCAACTATTTAAATGAAAAAGACCAATGTATTACGGTCAAAAAGGAAGTGGAATCCTGCACCGGCATTTGGAATTTTTAGCACAAAATAAAGACGTGAAAATAAAAACATTTGTCTATTGGAAAGCTATCAATAAAAATGCTGTACTACGATAAACTTCCGCTCATCAAAGGCAGATCCTCAGTTCCATACTGACCTCTGATTCTGTTTATTCCCACGAGACGTGACACACTGTAGGCGTACTATAGGCTGTTTAGCGGTAAGGTAAAATAAGTGATGATGGGTTAACTACTACTTAATCATGTTTCCTGTATTGACTATCACCCTTGATCTTACGAAGCTTCTGTGTCAGAACTGATACGTTACCAAAAAACTACTCTAAACGATTGCACGCAAATTACGCTTATATTTCTCTGGTTATGATAAAATTACGCCCAATATAATAAAGCATTTTGCACAATTTCTATGCGGAATTCTGACGCAGTTATTCTGCTAATCGCTGGTCAAACAGACGGAATGGAAATCCGATATAATCTCCCGGATTTCACAGCCCGCAAATTACAAGCCTGTTACCCTGTTGTCCGCCGTGTGCAAGGTGTTGGAAAGGATAGTGGCGAACAAAGTGAGCAAATACACTAAAGTAAATAAGCTATTTCCGGAAGCGCAACACAGTTTTAGAAAAGGATACTCCTGCCTTACTAACCTTCTACCTACCCTTGACGATTGGCCTGATTTAACCTTACCACTGACGACTTTTATGCAGACGACGCATGTTTCGCAAACATTAGATCGTGTCATGTTAACTGGGCCAACCAAGTGTACAAATCAGAGCACAAAAGTCGATACGTGCGGGGTTGGCTGTGTTGTGTTGTTTGTGGTTGACGGAAAGTGACGAGTTGTAGGAATATTTCGTCACCCGATTTATACGCGAATTTTTCAGCCCGCCCCGAAAATCATCCTGTTCAAAATCTACTTAATCCCATGCTCCTTACTGAAACAAGAAATAATTCAATGGCCTTAATCGTTCTAAATTCACGACTGACTGTTTTTCAAGTATCCGGTCATCCAGATGCCAAGATATTTCCATGATATGTACCACTCAATCGTGTGACTGCAAATTTCTTATGAGAACGGAAATGGGTTCCCAAATTGCATTCTTCACTTGCGAATGTTGAAAGAAATTTAGTTTAATTGACTACTGGTGCAGCACATTTCGGTCTGAATTAAATGTGTAACGGTAGATGTTGGAGTGTTCCAAGTTAAACAAACACGGACAGTATACAATTTCATTTTATAGTTTAATAGTAGTGTATTCTCGTACATCATTTTGATCATCCTTGTATGAGATGATTTGATATATCGAATACATTTTGTATGTTAGAATCGTGGTTCCTCCTACTAATCGACGGAGAAAAAAGAACAAATTGTGGACAGCTGTCGCCTCATTACGGCTTGATTGAAATCAGCCAATCCCAGCATGGCCATTCGCTCTTGATATTGGATGTGCTGCATCCCATCAACTAGCTTCATGTCTCTGTGGTTCATTCTATCTAGCAATCCAATGGCTTTTCACAGCCACGGTGGGATCATGTACTCTAACGTTGGATGGATGTAAATAAGTAATTTAGTAATTAATTCAGTAATGCGTGGAAGTTATTTGGGAGAACCATCCAACTATTCCCCTCAGCATTCCCAAGATACCACATGCCCTGCTGAAGACTTTCTGGCAATGGCTATTTGGCTTCATATTATTATTAATCCAGATACAAAGATCTTTCTTAGTTGTTCTCCAAGTGAGGTTTGTATGTTTAAAATTATGTGTGCTCGTATTGCCGGCCAAGTTGCAACATTTTACATTTACGTTTGTTGAAAGCCCTCAGATCTATTTGAGACCAAAGATACTGAGCATCCGACTGCTCTTTCAGCATTGAACAGTATTCAGTGGATCAGATTTAATTCATTATTTTTCTGGCATAAGGAAAACGTAGCATTTCGCATGGTAATACTTGGGAAACATCATGTATAACAAAAAAGGATAGGCCAGGGCATTGAAATTTGATGGAGGCCGCTGGTGACATTGATGGTTTTTGACATACAGCCCTCAATGCAGTCTCGCACATGCTGTTATGTGAGATAATCTCACAACAGTCACCAAAACCATGCTAATGAAAAGTGTATACACTAATTGAGTGAATGTTTGTGAGAGTGCAGATTACGAGTCTTGGCCAAATTGTCTAGGAAGTTTCACAGTTGGTAGAAAAAATGATATAAGAAAACGCCTTTTGATACTATGCACATAGTTCACAATTTCCGCCTGTAACATAAATTTCTAGCAAAGCCACTGCAAAAAG
>JACCGJ010010215.1:0-19410 GCA_013407085.1 Atriophallophorus winterbourni
GCATGATCATTTGTTTTCATGAATAAGTACATCAAATAAAACGGTAATTATACAAATGTTAAGGTCAAACATAAATACATTTTTTTCTTAACAACCGTGAAAAATAGTTGGATAACATTTGTACAGATGGTAGCTTGTTTAAAACATAATTTGATAGAATATTGGAAAAATAAATGATAAAGGTTCATGTTTTTAACGAATACGTCAGTAATTGTTTGAAATTGGTTAATTACAGTTTGGGTAGGTCAGGACCTCAATGTTTATTCATGTATGATGTTCCAAATGCAACTTCAAACGCAGATAATTTTATAGGGAGTTCACTTCATCGGGTCACGGAGATATGAGTTGTATCGCCATTTCAAGAATTGTGAGAGTGTATTTTGTTGAATTTTAACAATTCTGAAAAGCGAATTCTCAAGAAAAAAGTTATATTTCACATTAAAAATTTTTATAGATAAAAAATATTAAAAGCCTTTTATGCCGTATAAGTATAAATTATCTATAGTTGTATTAATTAGAAACAGCTTGCCTAATTTTTCCGGAGATAAAAAGGAGTTGGGTTGCTTTTTGAATTCAGTTTGTGAAGTGCTCAATCTTATATTATTGGGAAGTAAATTCCATAAACGAGAATATTTATAAATAAAGAAATCTTTTCGTATACGATTCTGAATTTTCGGTATACATATTTTGTTTTTGTGTCGAAGATTATATACTTCAGAGTTTTTGAAATCTAATTGTAAATCAATATCGATCATATCTTTTTTCAATATTCTGTAAAAGATTATAAGTTTTTGTTTTATTCTTGGAAACCATAATGGTTCCAATCCTGGGATCTGACATCTTTCCTAATAGGAATGCTTATCCGAACTGGTGGTAATGGATCGTGTGAGAGAACGTTGAATGCCTTCTAAAGCATAGCTATCAGACCGAGTAATGTTACTAGATATAATGGTGCAGTAATCTAATAAAGGTAGTGTATGTAACTTGTAAAGTTCCAGCTTGCACTGGGGCAGAGATATGAATCTATGAAGTAAACCTATATTCTTTTTTGTTTTAGATATCAAGTAGCAAATGTGTTCATGAAATGTAAGTGATCCAGAATATCGATAACCTAAATCACGTACACATTTTGCTGGTTGTAGTGGTGTATTATTTAAGATGATCGAATCTTTTGGTATGATAGTGCTGAAATTTATGAAAGTAGATTTATTGGTGGAGAACTCAAGACCGTTTCGAATACTCCATTGAAGAAGAGCATCCAGGTCTTGGTTCAATTTTGATATAAAGTCGTTAGTCTGGTTAGATGGAAAGGCTATTGCGACATTTATATCAGCGGCAAACAAAAAGATCTTACAGTGTGTTATGACAGATAGTATATTGTTGATAAATATCAAGAAGAGTAGTGGACCTAGAACACTTCCTTGTATGACTCCGCTTGGAATTGGCAAAGTTCTAGAACGGTAACCATCTATATCTACTGAAAAGGTGCGACCAGTGAGAAAAGATTTGAACCACGAAAGTAGGTTTCCAGTAATATCTACAGCAGATAATTTTGCGAGGAGTAGATTATGCGGGACCCTGTCGAAGGCTTTCATAATATCAATGAATCCAACTATGACTCCAAGGTTTGAATCTAGTGATTGTGTCACGTAATTTAAAAGTTCTAGTTGACAAGTGACGCAAGATTTTCTGTTGAGAAATCCGTGCTGGTTTGATATGAAATATTTTGGTGTCAAGTATGCCTGGGTGGCCTGTCTGACAAGCTTCTCAAATATTCTAGCTAGAAGTGGTGTGTGATTAATGGGTCGATTATTGGTAACTGTATGTAGTGATCCGGACTTATGTCGCGGAATGACAACGGAATGTTTCCATTCTAAGGGGAAAGTTCCTGATTTGATAGACGTATTGAAGAGATTGAGTAGTAATAAGAAGAAGTCTTCAGATCCCATTTTGCATATTGCTGGTACGAAACCTGTTTTATCAGGTTTGTAGAAGATTGTAACTTGATTACAAACTTAACGTATGTCAGAGGTATTACTTGTAATTGTGTCTAACGTATTGCATGAAGGGTGTATGATTACCTAAGGATAAGAGTTGTTATTATATGAAGCATTGAAAAATGGGAGAAATTCTTCACAAACTGCAAAAGGCTCAGTTACTTCTGTGCAATTATTCCCATGTTGATCTTGTTTAATGATGTAGTTCATCTTATCTGAATTTTCCGATGCCCTAGCGTTTATTAATTTAGATAATGCTTCCTGTATTTTACTAGATTTGAGGGCTGTAGACTCATCAGAAATCAGTTTATGGTTCATAATTTGTACTAATTTGTCAGATAGTTCATACGCGTGCAAAAGGGAAGAAATGTCATGCTTAATACAAGCATATGATGTAAAATAAGCAATGCGTTTGTCTAACTTATGAGCTTTACTCAGTTTGGGGTGCCAAGCATGTCTGGTAGTAGATTTCTGTAGTAAATCAACAAGTTTATTATGAAAGATTTTGGAGGTTACATTGAAATTGTCAGAAAGGAAAAAGATTCAGTCCAATTTTCGTTTCTGATGAGGCTTTTAAAGATTTTTCAATCTATGTGAGTAATTATATGTAGCTTTTTAACACTAGTTATTATGCTATTGCAACTCAATTCGAAAGATATAATGTTATGATCTCCATTAAAAAATGACGGAAATACGTTCAGGATTGAAGGTGTGATGTTCAAAGTAAAAACAACGTTCAGGATATTTTTATTGCGCGTTGGTTTATCAACAAACTGTGTAAAACCTAATAGTTCGATGATATTGGAAAAAGAATTAAGATTTATGTCGTTGCATTCTACCTGGTTAAGTGGAGGCATGTTGAAATCTCCTGCAATTAATTCATAGCGGGAAGGGTGGACAGATGCTTCAATGAAACAATCAGTCAAGCGTTGAAGCGATGAAGAAATAGTAGCTGGACAGAGTAAGCAATAAGTTCTATACTCTATCTTTGAACCATTGCGGCAGAACCTTTTGAAATAGATTCACCAGGAATTTGGAAGCTTCATAATCTGTTACAATGGTAAAACGATTACTAAGCAGGAATTATTCTAAACTTTAAATGGCCCAATAAGCGACTAAGGCTTCACTGTTTGCATGACCATAACCTTTTACAGCAGAAGTTGAACTGCAAGATACGCAAATTACTGAATGTCCATTTTGCTCCAGAACAGCGCATATACCATCAAGGGATGCATCTGTTATTACACAAGAGTGAATTTTGGGACTAAATGAACGAAGAGCTGTATCCTATGCTCCTATGCTGCGTAAACAATGTTCATGATCATAAATCCATGGAAAATGTTTTATGGGTTGCTCTTAAAAATAATAATGAAGCTTATAGACTGAAATTTGGAAGGAACGTCGAATAGTATTGCAATGCACCGATAATATAATTCATTTTAGATGGTCAAGTCTGTTGAACTTCAATATTCTCAAGGATATTTTCCATCTCATCCCATTACTGCATTTCATAGAAAAACACCTCATATATCGAATTTCTGTAAAAAATGACTGATTACAGTTTAACTTCATCCTTTCAACGAACGTAAAAATCCCCCTGCATGCGTAACCTTGAAAATTTAATAAATTTTGTCTTTGTGTATAAAAACAATTTGTTAATTATTGATCATGCTAAGCATGCTTTGGAGATCTAAGAATAAAACATTTATTTATTTATTTATTTATTTATTTATTTAATTGTTGAAATAAAGCAGAAAGTTGCACGAACCAAGAGGTAAAACTTTGAACCGAAATGGTGAGTTAATGGTGATCAAAAATGAATACCGATCGGTCCACGGTATATGTTGGTAGGGATATTTTATATCAATCTTCAAGAAGAACATAGATCCCGTCAATTTATTCAAAATATATTCAGGTTCAACTGTCGTGCATGTTTGCTTCAAAAATCTAGTATTTAATGTAAGACGATAATCACCGCCAATCCTGATGGTCTCTCCATCAGGCTTCAACGATGTACAATGCGTCAACCGCACTCAGAGAATTTAATCTGTTCACGGATCTTTTAAAACGCTCTCAAAGTGTTAACGAAGTCCTCGTGAAGTGATATTGCGGTCAAGTAAGACAGGATTTCCTTCTACTTCAAGAGAAATTAAAGAAATTCTCATTCAGGCTGTTGCTTGCAAAAATTTAACAATGATATCCTCTAACTCTGATGTATCTTCAGACTTGCATTGATTTCAAAGCAAGAATAGATGAAGCAGGTTAAATAACAATGAATCGACGAGTGGCAGTATTATTTTCATCTGGGATGGAAATCAAAAATGTTCCAACAGCAGGAATGGAATGTCCAGCAATGCCTTTTATTGTGAAGCTAGAAGGTTAGAGTTTTACTAGAGAGTAAACTAGTTAAGAACACTTTGAGTAATAAGTGACTCGAAGCTACCCTATCCATGATGCATGAATGATGCATCACTAGAAAAAAACATTTTTGCGAATGTGGTTAGAATTGCAGGACGTCACAGTCAGAGATAATAATTTTATTTCGTTAATAATAATGATGACATTAAAATTTCTGGAATCAATCCAACATGTTTTAGCAGTTCGACAAACAGATTGATTATGGTCGGATTTTCCGCACGTGTGACATTTGGTATTGCGAAATCAGCAAGTATGAATTGAATGATGTCTGCGGCATGATGCACTTCCAAATTTTGATTAAATTAGAATGGCTATGTGCAACAGGACGATATTTTCTGAACGTTTGAATTGTTGCATTACAATAGCATCCTTCGTAATTTAACGTTTTTGTAAATTAAGAATGACAACTTTACGCTTGTGACAAACAAGTCTTTGCAGTACGTGCATCTTGATATTTTTCAGAGTGAGCAGTTTCATAAGTTAATTTTTTTAACACTGTCAATAATTCCACCAATCAAGCAATCTTCCTACTACATTTCCAACAAGTTATCGAAATTTCATTTCGCGTCCGTAATTAACGACTGTAGAATAAAATCACGATTTCTTTGATTAGACTACCTCAGCGTTAAAATGAAATTTCGTTCTTTCAGTTGCTTCAAAGTACATAAGTTTTATATGCTGTAAGAATAGCTGTTTTAAATATTCGTATGGCACAAAAATGGGAAAATCAGGATAGGTAAACTTTTCATTAACTTATCGGAAGATTTTCCAATAAAGTTCAAAAAACGAATCGACATATGTCATTGTTATTTTTGGGACGTGTTAACCACCGAATTTCGAAACATTTAAATTAAATTTGATGTTTCGTGCATTTGAATTTATATTGAGGGATAACAAATTTGAATTTCCAAGAAATCTGAAGTATATAACTTTCGCCACAAAAACAAAATACGTATACCGAAAATTCACAATATGGTACGAGAAGATTTCTTTATTTCTAAATATTATCGTTTATGGAATTTACTTCCTAATAAAATACGGGTGATCACATCATTGACTCATTACAAAATCAGCTGTAGTCGACCAGATTACTACAATAATATCCCCAAGAACGTTGGAGAAAAGGCACTGGAGATGAAAGGTTTATCGCGGTAGCCAAAACGTGTACAGAGCGTTTACGATGCACGCACGAACGAACGGAAGTTATTGTCAAGGTCAATGTTTTGATAAAGAAAAACAAGCGGTGTTACACAGCCTTCCTCCAAGAAGTCTGGTCAACGAAGACTTCTGATCGGGAGTTGCCAGTAGCGTGGCGCATGCGGGTGTCAGGTTACACCGGGCAGGAACGTAGTCTCTCAGCAACCAGTCACATAGAAGTCAGCCAGGGCGCTCGGTCTGCGTGGGTCGATCATCGGTGGTTCGAGAGTAGGATGTACGGTGAACCGATCAGGACTGAGCCAAGTAGAGTCTCACATGTGAGTGAACGTACTGCCGAGCAGCCTCACATGGAGTGAACAGCTGCTAGCGGGATTTTCCCGTTTGGCGTGGTCTTAGTATGAACCCAATTTGAGCAGAAGCAGGCGCATTCGTAGGCTTGAAAACAAGAACCAGAAGCTTCGAAAACACAGTCCCTGCTCAGAATTTCCTGTGTCCCGAAGAAGGATGGTAAACGGCTGCGCCAGGAGAATCGGTTGGCGCGTCAATCTGGGCTGGTAAGGACCTTGTGTGACATGACAGGCGTGTTGGGACAATGGTGCTCGTGTTGGTGGTTAGGGCTACTGGGTTAGTTGGAGGCAAGCGTAGGTGGACCAGGAAGGGTGCGCGATTCGGTGGCATCAGCGGTGGGTGGGTGCGTACCTGAGGGAAGAAAGAAAAAGGAAACTTCCTGGTTCATGGGTTTAGGGCCACGACCGAGTGATTAGAATGAGGTACGAAATAATGCACGCGTGTATGCCAAAAGATATGAAAGTATTAACTATTCACAACAAAATCAGCGAATCGAACGGGTTGCCGTTTGGCACGTTTGGTTCCTGTAGTGGCCGGCTCTGGGTTAGCTGTAGGTACAGGAGGGTTAATGACCTGTGGTGCCGGGTTTGGCGTTGGGTCATTTGGGATAACTTCCTCGTCCATGAAAACCGGTTTGACTCTGTCGATTGAGACAGTGTCATGCTTGCCGACATTGTCAATGACGACCGTCTTGGGAGATCGCACGTGTTGGGCGGCGTGTGCTCGGGTAGGGGCTACCGGGAGGATGGCGACAGGCGTCGGCGATCCAGAGGTGGTGCGTGCCACGGTTTCCATTGCGGGAGGTACATGCGTACCGAGTGGATACACAAAAGATGCGTGCATTCCAGGTTACCCGGACAGGATGGCGACAAGCGTCGGCGATCCGGGGGTGGCGCGTGCCACGATTTCCACAGCTGAAGGTGCATGTGTACCTGAGAAGAAAAAAACTCTCTGGTACATGGCTTTATGGCCTCGACCGAGTTATAGTGATGAGGTACGTAAAACATGCACGGGCATATACCAAGTGATAACACTTTAAAAATTTGCTACATAGTCGGCGAATCTTACGGGTTGCCGTTTCGCTCGCCTAGCTGTTGTGGTGGCAGGCGTTGAGATAGTTGAGGTTAAAGTAGGGGTTATCAACGGTGGTGTTGGGGTTGGGTCTGGCGGATTAGCTGAGTCACCTGCATTGTCCATGAACGCTGGTTTGACTCTGTCAATCGAGACCGTGTCGTGTCGACCGTTGCGGTCAATCACAACTGTTTTTTGGGACCGCCGAATTATCCTAAATGGTCCATCAGAAGGAGGGTAAAGAGGTTGCTTCACCATGTCGTTTCGGAGAAAGACATACTGGCAATGTGCCAACTCCTTCGGCATGTGGGACTGTTTGGCTTGAAGTCGCGGGGATGGTGGGTGGAACCGACTCCTACCGTGTCGCAAGCGCGTCACGTAAGCTCCAAAGGTAAATGGTGATTGCCTAGCAGGGTAGACATATGTATAGCCACTTGAAGGTGGTAACGGGCCAGCGAGGTCTACGTGCCTGTGCGAGAAACGCTTATCCGGTTCGACGAAAGCTCTTAATAGGCTTTTTGTGTGTCGGTGGATTTTCGAGCGTTGACAATTACCGCGCGCTTTAGCGCTTGTGCAAACGTCTTTACTGGATTTTGGTCCGTCACGTAGACCCGTGGGTTTATCCTCGATATGGACAAGACGACTTAATTTCTTGGGGCCGACGACAATAGTCGTCGTTAGCTGTCGGCCCGATGTGCGATGGGCGCAAGGTTTGATGCAACGTTGCGCATCGTCGCCGTATTTCCGATGTATCCAGCAAACGGGTGACCGAGTGTGACTACTCGAGTGTTGGCGGGATGAGGTACGAGATCGTGACTTATTGTTGAGTGCGAGGTTTCGAACCTCATTGCGTAAAGCCGCAACCTCAGCCAACAGATCTGCAATGCTGTCTTCCCTTGGAGTACCTTGTGTGCGTGATCGTCCTGCGGTTACTGTGGAAACATGGGCATCTGGATAGGGACGGATACATTCAGCGATGTTGTCCGCCATTTCCGAAATCTCAGATACTGGAGTGCTTTTCGAATCAACCAAGATGGGTTGCACGCACTGAGGTAAACGCTGGAGACATAGTTCCTTTATTAAGGACTCGTTCATGTGCGATGACCCTAGCAGGCGGCGCATCTCCATTAGTATGATAGATGGCTTTTTGTTGGCAATTTCTAAGTTGCCGAACAACTGTTGCAGCCTAGATCGTTCAGACGGAACCGTGCGAGAAATTACGGCTTGTTTGACGATACGGTAGCGGTCAACTGTGTGTGCAGTCAGGACTGCGTCGCGTACTTGTAATAACACATCCGCGGGGAGTTTCTGCGTTAAATGTGAAAACATAGCGTAGTCATCAATGATATTTTTAGAACTAAATTCAGTTTCTAAAAAATGAAACCAATACTCAGGGTCCTGTGAAATAAAGCTGGGTATTGTGATGACCGTCGAAACCAAAATAACGCGTTTAGAATCACTCATGATAAACAGGAGCAATTGATGCAAATAAAATGCACGAATAAACGAGGTAAAAATTTTACCAGAAAACTCCGATGTGAAGCGGAAAAATTTTGACGTACCGGAAAAGATACACGAAGACTGCGTGTATGTCGGGCTCACCAATTTGTAGTCGACCAGATTACTACAATAATATCCCCAAGAACGTTGGAGAAAATGCACAGGAGATGAGAGGTTTATCGCGGAAGCCAAAACGTGTACAGAGCGTTTACGATGCACGCACGAACGAACGGAAGTTAATTATTGTCAAGGTCAATGTTTTGATAAGGAAAAACATGCGGTGTTACACAGATCAACTCATTTTTAACCCGAATAAATTAGCCAAGATATTTAATATTAATACATCTAATAATTTATACTTATAAGACATTAAAGACTTTTAGAGTTTTCCTATATATTGAAAGAGCCATTTAACTTTTTTCTTGAGAATTTACTCTGCAGAATTATTAAAATTCAAAAAATTACACTTTCCCATTAAACGATGTTACTAGTTTCGTTTGCTGGATTCGATGAATTGAATTCCTAATCCGCTTATCGCTGTTTGAACTTACATGCTGAATATCGTTCATGAATAAACTGCGATTAAGACCTACCCAAACTGTAAATAATCCATTTCACAAACTTACTGTTATTTTGAAAAATATGAAGTTTTACTAATTATTTTTTACTAAGCTTTCCATTTCCTTAGGATTATTGCAAGCTATAATACGTACGATTGTTCTTTATCAGTTGCTAACGAATAAATATGTAATTATGTTTGACCTTAACATTTGTAAAAACACTGTTTAATTGTATATATTTCAGTTCAGTTCGGTTCAGTTTAGTTCAGTTGCACAGGACAGTAAGTGGCTAACGAGCCAATCGAGCGTCCAGAATTTCTTCCCGTGGAAGGCTGCAGAGAAGCAACCACCACTGCCAAAGCGTTTTTTCTTATTTTGATTTGGATATCCTCGACGTTGGCGCATGACTGCAAATGGCTGATAAGCCAATCGAGCGTCTAGAATTTCTGTCTGTGGAAAGCTTCAAAGGAGCGCCCACCACTACCAGATTTGATTCAGTTTTCGCTGGTATCCTCGTCTTATGCGATGTTACGTCCGGTGTATTCCAAGCTGTCCTTCGGTCCTAGAATTTGTAGCTGCGACTGAGAAAAGCGGAAAGGGTTTCTCTTCACCAAGCCGGTGAGAGGTTAGCTATCGAAAATTGGTGCGTACATAAAAAACATGACATTTAAAACGAGGCATTATATAACAGGATTTTTTTTAAATCTTGGTCAAGACCATAAAAATTCAAAATGAACAAAAAATGGACAATCCTGACGACAGACAACCTGCATATTCACGGAAAAAAGTCTGGGAAAAGCCCATGCCACAAGGCATCTAAACCCCTGTTGAATGCACCTATTAATGTGTAAGCTATTAGTTCCTCAGGCAGCTTGTTCCAGAAGCTTACCACTCTTTCATTGAAAAAGTGTTGCCTAAGATTCAGATGGCTGTGTTTTTTCGCGAGCTTCAATGTATGTCTTCTAGTTGAGGGGTTTATCGCTAGAGAGAACAGGATTTGACAACCCTAGTCGCCTAAGCCTTTCATGATTTTTAAAGTTTCTATAAGGTCACCCCGTAGACGCCGACGCCGAACGGAAAAGTGACATAAAAAAATTAGACCTTCTTCGTAGAGTTTCCCAAAAATACCTTCAACCATTTTGGTAGCCAGTTGTTGGACTCTTTGTAAAAGTAATACGTCTTTTTGAAAGAAGAAGCTCCATGCTTGCACGCAGTAATCAAAATACGTCCTGACAATCGCCGTATATAAAGGGATAAAGACTTCTGGTGTTCTACATGTCAGAACGGATTTAGGCCTAGGGAGTTCTCCTCTAGCTTGTTGTGCAGCTGTGGCACATTGCGCAGCCCATTTGAAGTCCGCTATTACGACTATACCCAAATACTTAACCCTCTAAATAGTTTGAATGTCTATTCTACCGTTATTCGCTGTTACTGTAATTCGGACGACTGATGTAGACAACAGATGACATTTACTATAGTTCAGAGAAAGATCCCAATCCAGCGACCATTTAATGACCTTTTCAATATCTCTCAACAAATCACCGTGATCACTGGATCCGGTGAATTTGACATCATCAGCAAACATGTAGCAGGGAAATGACAACTGCGATTCCAGATCATCGATGAAGATCAGAAAGAGTATTGTGCCGAATGCTGAACTTTGTGAGACCCCACTGGTAACTGTTGCAAATTCAAAGGTAGTATCGACTACACGGACCTGAAAGGATCTATCACGAAGAAAACAGGTTATCTAGTCGTGCAGCTTAATAAGATATGCCTTTGGCCGCGAGCTTCATCCCTAGGAACTTGTGACTAACCGAGTCGAACGCTTTACTAAAGTCTAAGTTAAAGACCTCTACCCGTATGCCTTCATCCAGTGTCTTGGAAACTCTATCTAAAAAGCATAGAAGATTCGAGAGACACGACCTTTGTTTAAGAAGGCCATGTTTAACCGTGCTCAATGATGAATTGTGCACTAGGTGGCTTAACAACGGATCTCTGATAAGTCTCTCCAAGGTTTTACATAAAACACTAATCAAGCTTACCAGTCGGAAATCCTTAATTATGTTTGCGCAACCTCCATTTGGAATGGGTACGACAATAGCTTTTTTCCAGTCATCTGGTAGGATGCCTTTGCAGAGGGATTCGTTGTATAACTCACACAGAGGCTCTGCTAGTACCTTAGATATTTCCTTTACAATTTTAGGATGCACATCGTCATGTCCGGCGGATTTGTTTCCGTCTAGATTCTTTAGGACACGCGCGACATCATCTGTGCAAAAAACTATTTTGCTTAGTGAGGCACCCATTTCCGTACTGAGAGTTGAGACTGAGTGAATCGCATCGCCGCTATCCATTCTATGTACGCTTCGAAAATAATCCAGCAAAGCTGCTGCCTTTTTGGGGTCAGAATTGGCTTACTCGCCATTTTCTAATATTAGGATACCTATGTGCTCCCTTGTATTACCCTTAGACTGAACATAACTAAAATACTTCTTAGGGTTCTATTTAGTAGTTTTCGCCAGGTAAGTTTAGTAGCTTCGCTTGAGCTTCCGTTTTAGCTCTACTGTGTTGTTTCTCGGAGCCTTATAGCACCACCAATTTCTATGTGTTAGCAAGGCTGTACATCTCCGCCAGTGTCTGTCGCGCCTAATAATGTTGCGTCGCACCGCAGGAGTCCACTAACGTGGCTTGTTCTTTAGCCGTGTAAGTCGAAAAGTACAGTAAGGTCTAGAAGCCCGAAAAATATTGCGCATAATAACCGACCATTTACTTTCGATGTCATTGGTTTCGGAGAACCAGTCACATCGTAAAGCAGAAAGCCGTACGGCATTCCAGTCAACTTGATTTAGATTACGCCTGAATTTGACTGGTGGCTCATAAAAACGAAGAATTGCTTGAATATAATGGTGAAATGATCGCTTTTCCCTAAAGGTGAGTCGTAAGAGAGGTTTTGAACATCTTCATGACATTTAGACAAAAGTAGTTCCAGTGTAGTTGGTGAATGTTCATCTCTGTACCTATTTTTCTCACTTACGTGCTGATGAAGCGCACTGGAGTGCATCCAATCGAGATATACCTGGGAAATTCTATCAGAGGTTGTCTCATTGTCCCAGTCAATACCCGGTAGGTTCAAGTCACCTATTAAATAGACTCGTGGGGCAGTTCTGAGCAACCCGGTATGAAGTTCCCTAAGTTCCTGGCCCTCCTCCTCAGAAGCGCCGGGTGCCCTGTATAAGCAGCCTAACACAAAAAAGAGAGCTTACCGTCAGTGACGATTGTCGAGACCAGCTGGATGCCAAAGGTAGCCATTTTGATGGCAGAGTCTTGGTATTCGATACCATGCTGTGGTAATATTATAGCTCCTCCTCCGCATCTACCATCTGGTCTATCCGATCTGATGGCTGTATATGTCGAAAGAAGATCAACTTGAATAATGTCTATATTTTTAAGCCAGGTCTCTGACATACCTAGGATCCTATATTAACTATTGGAGGCTTTTTGCATTAATTACAGCCATTTACTACGCACGCTGCAAGCATTTGTGTATAGTATGCTCACAGCATTTCGATGTACCCCGCATAATTTAGCAGAACCCTCGGGCGCAAAAACCGAGGTATTATCGAGTTTTTGATATGTCCAAATTAGTGCTGTGTAGAGAATCTACGTCACTGGAAGGTTGTGGCGTAGAGGTTCTTGATGCAGAAGCATTGAGCGCATGCGAAGCGAGGCTTTTGTTTGCTGCATCAAAACTTAACCAAGATTCGTCCCCTATATTTTCTACCAGCACTTGAGCGTTCTTGATTGAAATATCCGCTGTTGCGGAGTTATTCCGTCGGCGTTTATCCGGGTTGCTCTTCGGTTTTGCTACGTTGTTACCCGAACGCTGGAACGCAAAATAATTTGCTGAAACTGGGCGGCTATCTGACACCAATCTATACAAACCATTTGTATTGGTATGTATTTGGTCGCCTTTGGAAAGAAACAGGTATCTGTCTCTCTGGTTTCGAAATTCCAACAAGATTGGCCTTGCTTGGTTTCCTTCCTTGTACAGACCTATTCTGTGTACCCGAACTATCTGGAGATTGGGGTAAGGTTTGCTAGACGCAATAAATTTTGGTACGCATTTGCGATCTAAACTGCCTTGTGATTCAGCCTATGTATAAAAGGCTCTTGCTCGTTATGGATAAGAATATTTCTGGTCCTGGTTTTCAAACTCTTCTCGGAAAAAGCGCCTATTTTTGCAACGCTCACAATTCGCTGCGGATGGAAGCTAATTGCTGGGCTGGGTTTTGTTCCTTGTTGGGGGGCGCGGTTACATTTTGTGCTGGCTGGCTCTTCTTCTTACTCTGACTAACAACATTGTTGTTAGTTTTCCCTGACTTCCTTTCGCAGATTTTCGTACATCTGCCGGCTTATGCAAGATTGGTTTGTGCGAGGCTGCAACTTGCGCGTAAGATCTTTGGGTTGGTTCCTGCAATGTTGCAAGTAATTGGGAATCTTGCTTACGATAAGCCTGCCGTGCAACTTCTTTGAATTCCATGCAGACCCATTCGAACCATGTATGGGCTGCATATATGGTGTAATTGTCTTTTGGTATACTAAAGCACTTTTGGTGCGCCCAGCGTCTGCATGTACAACACTCGATACCTTTGGCTACTTGCTTACCACAACCAGCCTTTAAGCATGGAAAAGTAAAATGAGCTATGATGAAGGTATATGAAATAGATATTTATATCTTAGTAGTGCAGGTAATATAGATTACAATTTCACAGAATCGGCAAAATTTCGTAATACTTAATCAGTGCATGGAAAATGCAACCAAGTTGAACGTACCGTGCAAATTGTTGTTCAGTTTAGTTCAGCTCAGTTGGCACACGAATGCAATTAGCTGATAATCCAATCGAGAGTACGAATTTCTGTCGGTGAAAAGCTTCTAAGGAACGCCCTACCACTGTCAGAGTTGGTTCATTGTTCTTTAGTATCTTCGTCGTATGCGATGATACGTCAGGTGTTTTCCAGGTAGTACTTCGGTTCCAGGTTTTTGTAGCTGCTACTCGGAAAAACGGAAATTGTATCTATTCACCAAGCCGGCGAAAGGTTAGTTAGAGAAAAATTTGTGTGTACATTTAAAACATGGCATTTAAAACTTGGCATTAAATAATTTGATTATTTAAATCATGGTAAGGACTATATAAATTTAAAATGAACAAAAACCTCATGCCAATTCTGTCGACAAGCGACCTGGATATTCATGGGAAGAGGTCAGAGAAAAGCTCATGCCACAAGGCATCCAAACCCCTTTTGAATTCAACTACTGATATGCAAGCGATTAGTTTTCAGGCATCTTGTTTCAGAAGCTTACCACTATTTCACTGAAGAATTGTTGCCTAAGATTCAGACGGTTGTTTGTTTCGTGAGATTCAATGTATGCCCTTTAGTTAATGGGTTGATCGCACGAGAGAAAAGTTTTTGACAACCCTCGTCGCCTAAGCCCTTCAGGATTTTAAATGTTTTTATTAGGTCACCCCTTAGACGCGACGCGGAAGTGAGAAGTGACTTAAAGAAATTAGATGTTCCTCTTGGGGTTTTTAGACATACCTTCAACCATTTTGGTAGTTAGACGTTGGACCACTTCTAGTAGTGATATGTCTTTTTGGAAGATAGGGCTACAGACTTGCACGGAGAATTCTAAATGCTGCCTGATAATCACCTTATATGAAAGGATAAACACTTTCGGCGTTCTAAATTTCAGAACAGAGTTAAGCCTAAGGAGTTCTACTCTAGCTCGTCGTGCATCTGATGCACATTGCGCAGCACATTTGAAGTCCGCTGTTACGAATATTCCCAAATCCTCAGTTCTCTGAAGAGATTTAAAGTTGATCCACCGCTAGTCTGTATATTGAAGCCAGGACTCTGATGCGCCTAGGTTCCTAGATTTAATTTTGGAGGCTTTCAGCAATAATTCGTTCGCTTAGGATCACAATATAGTTCTGGTTCTAGTTTTCAAACTTTTCTAAGGAAAAGCGAAATTTTGCAGCGCTCGCAATTCACTGCTTACTGAATCTAATTGCGAGTTAATTGTCGCTAGATTGCTCAGACGCGGCTCGGTGTCCTTAATTGTAGGTGAGCTTAATACCTTTTGAGGTCGTTGGCTCTTCTTATTAAGCTGGCTAACAACAGTGTTGTTAGTTTTTTCGGATTTCCTTCTGCTAAATTTCGTACACCCGCTGGCTTATACAGAATTTGTTTGGGCTATGCCGCAACTTGCTCATAGGATTTCCGGGCGGGTTCCTGCAGTGTTGCAAGTAACAGGGAAAACTTGATTACGATAAGCCTCCCTTGCAACTTCTTTGCATTCTATGCAGAACCATTTAAACCATGTATGGGCAGCATACACGATAAAATGTCTCTTTTATATACCAGAGCACTTTTCGATACATGCTTAGCACAGCCAGTCTTCAGGCATGGGAATGTAATATGAGCCATAATGTAGATATATGAAATAAAGGTATTGATATTTAAGCAGTGAACTTAATATATATTGCAAGTTCACGAAGCAGCAAATATTCGTAATATTTAATCAGGGCGTAAGAAATACAACCAGGTTGAACGTACCGCACAATTTTTATTGATATAAACAAATGATTACGCATTGCATGACATGATTTATCCAAGAATATAAATTTATTAATATTATTATTAAATTGCTTTTTACGACGCCCAATATAGTATTTGATTAATAGAAATGTATAACGTGTAGTAAACCCATAATTAGAAATCTCGATAAGCAACTGATCACGAACAATATTCAAATACTGCGCAAATAATTAAATAAATAAATGTTTTTTCTTGGATATTGAAGGCATGATCAATAATTAACAAAATTGTTTGTTTACACAAAGACAAAAATGTGAAATGATTATTGAACTTTCAAGGTCACACGTGCAGGTGTATTTTTCGTTCGTTAAATTGAAAGTAAATGATAATCAGTCATGTTTACAGAAATTCGATCTGTGAGCTCTTTTTGTATGAAATGAAGTAATGGGATGAGTCGAAAAATGTCCTGCAGAATTTTGAAAATCGACAGGCGTGACCATCGAATGTGTAGGAGATCTCGAAGAGGCTGAATCTACAAACTTTTCAGTTGTGATTTTGTTGTTGTAGATATATATGTCTGTTTCTACTGGAGAACTTCTTTCTCGTAAGTGTTCCTAGAATATTCGGGCGGCAGTGTGGTATCGTCTATGGGCCTTTTTCATGTGGATATAAATGAGGAATATGGAAGTTAAATACTAAGGGGCCAAGTAAATGTTTATTATGAATGTTGTAAATCTTGTTTCACTGTTAGTATTCAGGAATGCCATGATTATATAGTTCGTCTGGTGAGATAACTAGGTTGAACAGTTTCATTAATTTTTCCACTGTGAGGAATGAATCTAGATGTGATGTAAACTCACGTAGTGAGGCTCAAATTCTTACGCTTTTCAGAAGCGTACATATTTAGGTAAACGTTTCTCTTTTCTTTCGGAATCTAGGTAGTTCTACTACATTATATTGATTTCTCAAATTATACGTTGAACCAAGTCGGGAACGAATAGTATTGCTTATATCCATATTACCGGAGTTTACTATTCTAAAAATGCAGTATTGGGTTGCCTAATTCTACGAACCATAATGGTTCTAGCACGAGCTGTTTACATCTTCCTATATATGATTGATTCGAGCTATATCCAATGATTGATTTCGTGAAAGTACATTGTACTTTTCCGAAAACAATGCAATCGGTTTTTTGCATTGCTTTATTTTATTTTACAGTAATCAAAGAGAGGAATAGTGAAAACTTTATGAAGTTCTAATTTACAGTGTATGAGAGTGAAGAACTTCTGAATCATATTTACACTCTGCTCTGCCTTCGAGATCACGTGATGTATATGATTTTGAATGTAAGCGATGTAGAATATCTGAACCCACGAGCACGTGTGCAGTCGATAATTTGAATAGGCTTGCTATTAAGAAGGATTGATATATCAGGAATTGTACATCTTAAAAGCATGAACTTAGATTTATCTACAGAGAATGAGTAACTATTAATTTCACCCCAGTTGGATAATGCAGCCAAATTTTTGATCAGCCTGGCACTGTCAGTTTGTTCTTCTAAAAATGTAAAAGAAATGACTAATTTCATGTAGTCTGCAAACAACAATGTTTTACTATGACAGATGACTGTATGTACATCGTATAGGACAAAAAGTAATGGACATAAACACTGCCTTGTGTCACGCCACTTGGAATCGTCAGGGTGTGCGATATGTGACCATTAACCTCAACACAGTATGTGCGATCTGTATGAAAAGAGGTGAGCCAAGGAAGAAGATTCCCGCCCATACCAAATGAACTCAGCTTAGATAGTAATAGTTTGAGCGGTACTGTTTCCAAATCTTTAGTTATAACAAGGAAGACAACTATGACTGCTAAACCATTTTCAATTGAGCTTGTGATGCACTTTAATTATTCTAACTGGCAAGTGATGGAGGATCTTTTGTTTAGAACAGATACTAGTTGTCAACTATTCTAGTACAGCTTTCTTTACAATTTTTTCAAATAATCTTGATAAGGAGGCAGTATGGTTTATCGGTCGGTTGTTCGCGACCAAATGTTTCAAGCCAGATTTGTATCTGGGTATAATAACTAAGTGTTTCCATTTTGCCGGAAAGGTGCTAGATTCGATAGATGCGTTGAATTAGTTTATTAAGAGAAGTTTAAAGTCTTTTCCACCCATTTTGCATATGGCTAAATGTATGCCTGTTATGTCCGGCTTCAGACTTAGAGTTGCTTGCTGACAAAATTTAATTATGTTACTCAGGTTTATAATCAAATTATTCAGTGTATAAGGCGAGGGACGTTGGCTGATTGTAAAAACGTAGTTTGAATTTTTATAGGTAGAGTTAAGGTATAGAAAGAATTCTTCACAGATAGCATCGGGTGAACGAATAATTATTTCAACTACGAATGAATTACAATATTTAATATTGAAATCCATGTTGCTTGGTGAGTTGGAGTAACTTAACGTGTGTTATCTAAAGCATATCTCTGACTTCTTGATAGTTGATATGAGTGGAAACCAAAAAAATGTTCGTCAGTAGGGCTTACGGTTCATAGAGAAGAATCAGACTCATGCGAATGAAGCACGGGCCAGTATCAGAGTTGGTTTGGGATTCGTAGACACTGGAACACGATTAAAGATATTTTTTCACCATCATATTGAGAGGTCATCAAAGTGAAATAGTAAATCGGTTTTGAACGATTTAAAAGATCACAAAAACAATATGTTTGGCATTTTTAGCTTTTTTGCTTTTTATAAACACGATAGGATAAAGCATGTTTTCGTATAAATGGGTTTAATATAAACTATTCTAGTCTATTGTAACATAATATATACCAATATAAAGAAATCCGATAGCATAGTTTTGGAAAAGATACAACGTTCTTACTCAACATCCATCTTCGGTTATACCACCATACAATCTTATAGAGAAAGATGTATAAAACTGAACCTTGATCCATTACGGTTTCGCAGACTCAAGCATAATCTCATATTATTCTTTAAAATACTGCCAACGCGTAATATAGTAATAAGTTCGAATCTTTATATACGACAAGATTCAAAGTATAGCTTAAATAACAGTGAAAAAACTATTAAATTACCAAGGATTCGTGCTAAAGTAAGGAACAATTTCTTCTTGAATAAATATGCTAAACTTTGGAATCTCCTTCCAAAATATATAAGACTCAGATCCTCTTTAAATGAATTCAAATCACATCTGGCTTCATTTCTTACCATAGATAACATTTGCAATCTTCTTAACTTTGATGTTCTGGCTGATGATTTATATTATAATGGCATTCCCGGGTATTGATATTAAATAAATTTTCATAACGTTCGAAACAACATTCTCTCGCTTTCTAGTATTTTCTTCACAGCACAATTCTGAATCCGCACCCAAATGAAACGGACCCCCAGACCTCAACCTAGTGAAATAAATTACGTTCGCCTAGCGGACAGGAAAACGGTTCATATTCATGAAAGATCAATTTATTTCGAACAATCAAAATGAAAAGGTTTGGAACATCAACAACAGAGATTCTTCACTTATCCTCGATGGACTTCATCCATAAACATCAGTGCTTCCGGGATCATTCAATGACTTTTATTTGCAATACCTGTGTTTATGTACTAGTTCAGATCACGTACGGACTATCTGAAAGCAAATATTAAATACTGTTACCTCTATATTTTTCGGATGTTAAATTCCGCTGAAAAAAATGACCTTCAAAATTTTTTTTGCAAATGTTCA
>JACCGJ010010218.1:0-40182 GCA_013407085.1 Atriophallophorus winterbourni
AAATCGGCAGCTGCTCTGCCAATCCGCTTGTCACTCTCCGTGTCTAACTAGAGGTTAGCCGCGATGGTTGAACCAAAATGTGTCACATGATGTACTATAATACGAATGAGAATTACTACGGTGTACCAAATTTATGCATACATTTACTTGAAACAATTGTTGATTCATAGTTCGCTGCTCTAACTGAACCCCAACTTTAATATCCGTCAAAAAAGTGACGAGTTCTTACTTGGCGGAAAAGCACGTGTGCGAAACCAGATTGTAGACGACCATTTTACCCCTTCTCGGGAGAACAGCATCACAGCTATCGAATATTCCGTATTGCTTTTGAGTTTATTCACGGAAAGAAATTGTACAAAGGATTCCAACGAGCAGTCGTAAGGCAACTTAGCTCTCAAATATGCAGAATTCTCTGTGAAAAAATCAAACATCAATTATATTCTAAATAAAACACAATTTGGATTATCATACCAATGCAAACCTCTATATAGCTCATTTGTGGTTGTCCATTTTGATCAGGAAGGAACACAAAGAATAGGTTTAACAAGTGTTTAAACAGAGAAAAAGTTGTTATTGAACTTTCTGGTCAATGTCGATGTGTAAGCGCAAAATAAAACGATCTGCAGCGTTTCAGTTGATTAAACAATCCACTTCTCGAGTTAAAATCTTATACAAATACTGTTCACTCGTATAGGCTATACTGGGTCGATCGGTGGGGTATGAGAAATATCGGCGTGAACTACTTTCCTAAGACAAAAAATGTATCTGCTCTTCCTCATCCTGAAGATGACTCTTCTGAATTGAGAAGTCAACTATAAGAAGCTCACAACATAATATCTTTCACATATAATTTTAGATTTAATGAAATGCAAGTTCCCTATGACCAAACCTCGCATGTTTTTATTTTAAGTCTCTACCTTTTAGAATGCATTCATTCTAAACACATAACTTAGCTAACGTATGCGGCGTTGTTCAATTGAGGTGAGCATTCTCGGTAGAATAGCTCTGAAAAGCACTTCAGCATTCGTAACTTTGTCCATTCACGAAATGTTTAAGATGCGACGGATGATCCGAAAAAGGAAAACAAATATCTTCCATCCGTATATTGTGTGGATGTATACGTTGCAATACAGTATATTATTTAGTATGTAGGAGAGGATAAATTCACGCTAGACACGGAGATTGATAATCGAATTGACAGAGCATCTATGATTTTATCTCGATTGAACTCTCGTGTTTGGGGTAGCCTCAAGTTGACAGTAAAGACAAAGATGATGGTATACAGCGCGTGCGTACTAAATGCTGTACTGTACGGCAGTGAAACCTGAACCACCCACGCAAAACACGAACGGAAGCTCATTGTTTATATCTGAGGAGCATCCGTCGTATTTGGAACATATGGTGGATGGGCAGAGTGACTAATGCTCAAGTGCGGTAAAAAGATGGTGTACAGAGTTTGTTCATCATAATGTGACAGCGCCTGCGATGGCTTAGCTACGTCTACAGAAGAGGGAAAATGGTCGTGTTTCAAAAGATCTACTATATAGTGTTTTGCAATCACAATGTCGACAGCACTCGCGGTAAGAAGTCGTTTTCAATAGATATATGAATGTTATGGACATTGACATAGCGATTTAGGAAGAACATGTTCTTGATTGATTACATAGGAGGCATTGTGTAAATCGTCGTCTGCAAGCTGGGGAGGAGCAACTATAGTTCTTACTTGCAGAACGCAGATAACGCCACCGGCGTTCAACTGACTCCTCACAAACGAGTTATGCCTATCGTTGCAAGCACCGCGAGTAAGATTGTTCCTCCCGATCGGGACTGTTTAGTCATTTGAAAAGCTGTAGAACATGAAAATTCATGCGATTGTGATGTATATTCATGGTCGAAATCGACCAAAGGAGGTCAACAAGAACGCGCGCTGAATGTCATCATTTTTGTTTTCTTCATCAGACTGCTATGGCACGAGAGTTCAAACAAGACAAAATCACAGTTGCTCTGCGAATCTCTTATCAATCTCCGTTCCTAGCGAGAGGATATCCACATTATTTTCACTAAAATACGTCAAGTTTTATAATACGATTCACTGTCAAAATAAATATCGACGGGCCCGCAGATTGTAGAATATCTTTCGAAGAATATTTGGACGATTTTCCCTGGTATCGTTACCGCGGACTAAATGATTTATTGCACGGCATTGAAAACTGGAACACCGATCCAGGACACGAACGCTCGTCCACCGTCGTCCTACGGTGGAGTTTATGGTAGAGGTATTGGCTTCTTGACTGCCAAACGATATTTGTCAAGGCAATGGGAGATCTTCAAGTAATCGCCGTAGTCACATAAGTTCGGACTGAAGATTCCGACTTCAATCGCTCCAGCTGTTCTCAAGATGTTTCAGCCAATTCTTCCTTACACGATGTCTCAACATCTTGAAACACCCTCCCATGCTTTTAACGGTAACCCATGTCAAACTCTTCACCTTTATAGGACAACCTTTCCTCAGCCAAGTTGCGTGAGGTTCAAACATTCGCTTTATCAGTTTCCGCGTCGTATGGCCAAAGTGAATACTAATCCAACATTTGGTTTAGTCACCAGAAAATTTTAACTAGTAATAAATGACCTTGATTTTCATTTATTATTTCCATTTCCCTTTCTCGTACACCTGTAATATAGAACTCGATTTGAAATACCGAAAAAGAAACTGTTCGTTTTATTCAAGATTTTGGTGAACAAAATGATTTTTAAGCGAATTCGTATCACAAATATGTCGAAGGATATTTGAGCGTAATATAGCAGCGATTAGAATGCAAATAGAATCGAAAACTATTTAAGCAACGTTTCACCTCTGACAATTAGACGGACAACTAATTGGTTCAAATACTGAGAGATGTATTGCGATCTTGGTGCTTTCAAATGATGTACACAAAGTAAGGATGAGCTAATCATGCACCAGAAAAGTGTTTAAGTAAACTTAGCATCCTGGTAATATGAAATGGGTTACAGCCCTCTTGAACTTACTGACTCATATTCTCCCTGTTTCAGCATTTACACGAAATTGTAGCTTAGATCTTCTAGGAGAGTCTTGAACATATTTTCTAAAGCCTTGCAACAAATCGGCATGCATCACATAAGAGACCAATCAAACGATACGTAAACTGAAAATTCTAATCCAAGCGATCGCTTAAACGAGAGTAAGGTTTAACAGGGAGAATTTCCTATTTAGACATCAGAGGAATATACAGAAACTTTCGGGTATACAAATGTAATCTTGAAAACACTTCATACGCAAGTCCCTTCTCCAAAGGATGTGTCCCTGACAGTGACATTTGCAAGGGTTAATAGAGATGGAAATCCCAAGGGTGGCCTTCGTGAGGGCAACATTTACCCAGGAAAATCTCCATTAAATCCAGGAATAATGTCAAGTATTTGAGATCTTGCAACTTAGAGCATTGTGCGCCACTATGTGTTTACTATGTGAATCGTATCATCTGACTGAAAAACTATAGTTATTACACAGATCTGTAAGAGTGCCAATCATTCGGATCTGACCATATCTAAATATCGTTCTGAGACGCTTCAACCATTGGTTTCCAAAGTAGTGGAATGCTTGGTGTGTGAAACAACTGCTATCATCACCTCCTAAGCTATCTAACGCAATGAAATTCTGCTTCATGCGCAACATGGTTTTAGCAAAGTCTCATGGTTAACTAACTTACGACTCTAAACCATTGGACGCAGGCCTCCAATCTGAATATATCGGAAGTTTTCTTTTGCGAAGTCCTATCTTTACGTTTTCGCAAATTGCTAAATATAGGCACCTTTTAAAAACTATTCTACTTGTTCTCAAAGTGAACTACATAATCGCCAGATAATAGTTAGATTAGTCGCTATATATTCTTTTTTCTATGAAAACCAATAACGATGTTCATCAATTTTCAGTACTTACAGTAGGGTTATTTTGGCACATTTAGCTTGAACCTGGACACATTGAATCTAACGTATGCAGCAGCTATCTATGTATTAGAAAAATTATTTCTCACACTATTTTGCGCCGAAACGTTGGTTCTAACTGGTGCCAAATAATTCCCATAAAAGCATAATATCCTTAGACTAACCTTCTTTTACAGTAATCATGCAATATACAACCTCATTTAAACGATTCCATTTCAAAAGACTTGATGTGTCCGTCAGCGAACCAATCTCAATCCCCGGTATTGGCTTGGACGTTCGGAATGTAATTGCATCACTAACACGAGAAAAAATATAAATGAAGGCGTGGCGTGAAACAATGTATGCAAATAGAATTTAATTTCGTCGAAATGTTTACAAATGTGATCCCAACGTTCCACTTTGGAAGCACTGGATTCACCTTCCGCTCTTATTTGAGCTCAAAAGCAGTGTATAGCATTTATCGGGAGGGATTCGAATCCAAAACCATCCCCACTCTAGTTCCACGCATTAAGGCCTAAGCTACCCTCAACGTTTGACCGATTGCGATTGGGCATTCATGAATGCTTCTCCAGACCGGTACATTTAAGCTGCATTATATTCCCGATCAGTCGGAAAGTCCTGAAAAGAAGATCAGATCAACGACCACAGCAGAGGTTGCTGGCTTTATTTTGACTTGTCAGGCATATAACGCTTCTCAAATGTGACAGTCGGAGAATGATTCAGGAGTCGTTAATCGCGATCATTCAAACGGTGGACGGTCGCTCAGGCAGTAAGGCGTGGGACAACAATGGCGATGGTCCTTGTTTCTAATCCAACCTGAGAAAGGGTATGCACTGCTGACGAGGCGGAAATCGAGTCCAGTACTTCCAATGCGGATCGTGGTGATCAACTTGGTAAAGGTCTTTGACATGACGAGTAGTCGCAAAACATACAGATTTCAGGGTTTTCAATATCTAGAATGTTTAGTGAAATATTGTACTATGCACACAATACATGACGGAAATCTGAGTGATTCAGATCTAAGGAGCATACGTCGTATCTTGATTTAAGTAACACAATACTGAACTGCTTTCTTGAGTTAATTTACAGAGAATGTTCAACCAACTATGAGAGCGCCGCGTACCCTTGTTAAGTCATATGTTGTTGTTGGCCTACTTCAGTTGATGTAGATTATGAATGTACACCACAACCGTATGAATTTCCATGGTCTACAGCTTTTTAAATGACTAAACAGTCAGTTTCAGGAGGATCAATCTCTCCCTGCCGCGCTTTTAACGATACGCAGTACTTGGTTCATCGGCGTCAGTTGCACACTGGTGGCATAATATGGGTTCAGCAGCCAAGCGCTGTATCTGCTCCTCACAGGTTGCAGACGACACTTTACACATTGTCTTCAAAAGGAGCGGTCAAGATCAAGTTCCTCCCAAATCGTGGATTCAATGGCAAGAGCTTTCATATCGCTTTTGAAAACGTGTTTGTACCACACGTACCGTAAAATAATCCATTCGGTACCCACCCGATGTATACCATCATCTTCGACTTTACAGTCACCTTGCGGTAACCCCAAACACGAGAGTTCAATCGGGACAAAATGACAGCTGCTCTACCAATCAGCTTATTTATCTCCGTGTCTACCGAGAGGTTATCCGCAATTTTTGGACGAAGATATGTGAAATTATGTACTGGTTTTGGCTGACCGTTTCCAAAAGTGATGATTTTAGGCGATACTTTCCCTTGACCAAGGACTTTGGTCTTGCTCATGGTGATTGTTAGCCCAAATTATTTGCATGCCAAAGAAAAACTGTCCGTTAGCGACTGGATGCCTTTATGGGTGTAAGCAATGAAGGCTGCTTCGTAGGCGAAACTCTGGTCACAGATTGACGCATCCCGTGCCTTGGTTTGTGCTCTCAACCGGTTTAAGTTAAAAAGCTTACCATCACTCGTCCTGCGTAGGTAAATTCCTTTGTTGTTGTTCCAAAATCGTGCTTCAAAAGCAGAGCAAATTAAAAACACGGAAGCGTGGGAGCAAGAACCCACTGAAAGCCTTATACTGGACTGATCCTTTCATGTCATAGTGGAACTAAATAACGAGCTTGAGCAGTCAACGTTTCGTCTTTACCTGCGGAAGCCACATCAAGATTCGGAGTTAATTCTATCACCTAAAATCTGTGGCCTTATTCTTATTATTATTCTTAAATACCATGATTCTCTTTGTGTCTCGCATCTCTTGTGAGTCACACTCCTCCTGCCAGCACTGGATTAGCAAATGGTGAATAGCTTGTAATAATGCTGCTCAAAAGTATTGATGAGCTCAGCTCGTTAACCACACGCTAAATTATTTTAAATTTGAGGTTCATCAAGCTTGATATCTCTTCTTGTTATTACTACTTGTCTTGGATGAGAAATTTTTACAATTTGTTAAGTAGTTATCGGAATGTTTCCCAGGTTTCTGACGACGGGTTTTTCCGATGGTGACGCTAAGCAATGTTTCGGAAATTTAACAACTTACAATGTAGGTTTTTGAGTTTAAATTTGGGTTTTTTTCTTAATTTCCTGAGGACACATTTGGAGCTCACATCGATTGAATTCTTAAGATCAGATTATATCTATACTCAAAACCCATGTACGTTGCTGGTTTCCGGTTGGCAGTTAATCGTGTTTTTTTAAGAGCATTATACACAGCCATACTGCTGATACGTCTCATTGTTTTACAGTCATCATTTGATTTTACAGCTTCAAACGGATAGTCAAACTGGATGACGACGTGATCACCTAGCACCAGTGGACTTTCGTAAGCAACGTTATCAAAGTAGTGTTCATTGCTTGTCAAAACGAGATCCAAGAGTGAAGGTACGTCGGTTCCGCGGTATCGGGTATTGCATGCAATATGGTTATACAGAAGAATATCGTCCAACAACTCATTGAATGCGCCTTCGAGGAAGTGTTCTGTCTAAATTGTACACCTCTGCATATTTGGTAAATTAAAGTTAGCCATGAGAAAATATCTGCAAGTGAATCTGGAAGTATCCATGCGATTTATGTCTAGTAAAGCCAGATTGTAAGTTTCTTGTGCAGATGGTAGTCGATTTATTACTCCTAAAACACAGTTTTCGCCGTTAGCTCATCGGACTGAGAAACAAAGCGTATCCCATAACACGATGTCTGGATCCATAATCTCAGGGCAGAGAAGAGGTTGACTATAATACAAAGCTACACCTTCTCCTCTCGTTTCACGGTCATGGCGAATAAGTGACATTCCGGGTAATTCTAGTTCACTATTTGTTTGATAAGTCTGTAGCCACATTTCCGTTACGGCGATGATATCTGGTGAACATATCAGAAACAATGCACGCAGTTTGTTGCCTAGACATTGTGCGTGGGTGCAGAGGCATTATATAGTATTTTTATTCAGCAATCATAGGGTATTGGAAAGGTGGCTAGCATAGCGGAGAACAACTTTCAGGCCGATTCCTATCGAGTCGACATCTGCAGATTTTTGGCTGAGCAGCTGTCATTTTTCCCGTCGGCATGCAAAGCCTTTAGGAAAACTTTCAGCATGAGCAAGACCAAAGTCCTTGGTCAAGGGAATGTATCGCCTCCTATCATCACTGTTGGAAACTGCCAGCTTGAACCAGTACATCATTTCACATATCATGGTTCAACCATTGCGGATAACCTCTCGTTAGACACAGAGATTGAAAAGCGGATTATCAGAGCAGCTGTCATTTTTCTCGATTTAACACTCGTGTTTGAGGTAACCGCAATCTGACCGTAAAGACAAAGATGATGGTATAGAGGATGTGAGTACTAAATTATTTACTGTACGCAGTGAAACCTGGACCACCCACGCAAGACACGAACGGAAGCTGAATTCTTTCCATCTACGTAGCATCCGTTGTAGCTTGAACATATCGTGGATGGACAGAGAGACTAACGCTGAAGTGATTTCAAAAGCTGGTCTACAGAGCATGTTCACCATATTATGTAAGCGCTGCCTGCAGTGGCTTGGTCATGCCTATAGAATGGAAAATGGACGTATTCCGAAAGATTTAATCTATGGTAAGTTGCAATTAGGAAGTCGAGCTTTAGGCAGACCGCACTTTCGTTACAAAGACGTTTGCAAAAGAGATATGAAAGCTATTGACATTGACTTCGCGGGCTGGGAAGAACTTGCTCTTGACCTCTCACTGTGGATGTATTGTGAAAAGCGTCGTCTGCAAGCTGGGGAGGGGCAGATACAGTTCTTGGTTGCTGAACGCAGATCACGTCATTGGCGTGCAACTGATGCAATACAACCGAATTCTGACTATCGTTGCCATCGCTTCGGGAGAGATTGTTCCTCCCGAATCGCACTGTTTAGTCATTCAAAAAGGTGTAAAACATGAAAATTCATGCGATGTGATGTACATCCATGATCGACATCGACCGAAGGAGGCCAACATACATACACACTCACACACACACATATATATATATATATATGACATACCTGTATTCGCCTTCTTGTATCATGTTCAAAACGCAAACGCTTGCTCCGATAATCGTGTCCGCTTCTAGTTCCACCAAAGTTCCGTGAATTCTGTTAGCCTCAGTGAATAGCGTTCCATTGGAACGGACTGGCTTTATTGCCTTTGAACTTGTGGATTGTCGCCGCAACGGAAACTTATATATTTTCGGTACACTTTGATTAATGAAATCCTGCCGATTTACAAGAAACATTAACGATTAGAAAAACGAATTTTTTTTCGAAATTCCATACAGAAATTCAAATAAGAGCCTACGAATGTGTATACTCAGTTGCTAACAGAAGTGGTCGATAGCAGGTTCCGAAATCCAGTAGCGGGTTCATTTGTCTTCTGAGTAAGTCTTTTGATTACCGTGGTCTCATTTCAAATCATGTTACTCAAGCTCCAGACGACTGCGTTTATGTATGGATATTTTGCAATACAAAGCACGATGTACGTATATGTTACTGTTGAAGAAAAACAAATTTTGTTCGAACTTTACAAATAGACTAGCAATTCAAACATTTTATATCCAGGCACTGAAACCTTGTAAAGATTTTGTGTTTAAACAATGGATGAACTTGAAAGGCACTGTTGGATAAGGTAGGCAAGAACAAGCTGTTTAATAACATTTGCTGATACGCATAAGTAGATGGGTTAAACCCTCAAACATTCCGCATATGCATCATCACACACACACACACACCACACGACCGGTTTCGTGCTGTTTGCACTCATCAGGTCGGGACAGTAATTTGCACTCCATACCAGTGGAAACCGGTCGTTGTGCATTTATGTCGGAAATACTTGCAATTTCGGAATGACATTGTTTTCCACTGGTTTAACCCAGATACACATTTGCGGGCAGATTTTATTGAGCAGGTTGGTCGCATCAATTTGATTCATCTGTGTCCTCAATTGTCTTAGTTCGCATTAACATCTGGTAACTTATTCAAGGAATGCGAATCTTGATGGTACTGTACCTTTCTGATGAATGCATAAAGCACGTGTGTGTTTGTGTGATGAAAATGCATGCAAATTTGTGTGTTCATTCAAGAACATGGTACCACTCAATCTGCATGTGTATGTGCACATGTTATTGATGAATTTGTTTGTGCCCACCTTATCCAACATTGGTTTACAATAATACGTTAATGGGACGTGCGATTTTTACTAAACATTTTTTCAATGCGCTTCAACTAAGCCTTAGTCAGCTGCATGGAAAATCATTAAACTTCCAGAGGTTGCATTATTGTACCCTCGAAGAATTTATTTCATTCTCACCTGGTAACGCGAGGTGCCTTCTACGCATTCCAAACTTGGTACTTGAACTCGACACAAATGCACGCGGTATCCTATGAAATATCCGTTCGATTTTTCATGCAGAATGTCCCGGTTCACTGGGTACCAACTAATAGTGGCGCTATTTGAAGTAATTTTCGTGACGTCAAGAGATTGCAATTTCACATCGGGTGTTCCTTCGCCGGAATATCCGGCGGTTGTATAATATTGGCTCAGTGTACCCAATGATAATTTCGCGACTGAGACCTGGGATTGAATTGCATTAAAATGAAATAAAATATGAACATGACAATGTTGTGAAAAGTTTGTGGGTAAAACACAATCTGCATTTTTGTGCTTTAGGGTAAAGCATTTAAATTATTATTTAATGCTCATGCGATTAAAACTTGGCTATTTGTGTTTTACGTAACCTACATTGTCGAAACTTTCGTGGGAACTAGTGATGTATGTTTATTCAACGCTGAGTATACCTGTCTAGGGCCAAAGTCGTAACAATGCTGGATTACATCATTATAGCAGCTGTCCAATTTCGGTTGGAATATTGTAGATAACCTTATGCGATAGGTAGGGGAAATATTGGTTTTGTTTGGTATTGTTGGAAAGTTAAACTTAGAAAGTTGACCTTTATGTGGGCCATTGTTGGGTAAACGATCTGTAAGAGCTGTCGCACGTGCAATATAACCAAGTAGAACCGGCTTTCGACCGCAAAATTTTGAAGCATAGTACATGTTTCTATTTAAAGAGAACTGATTGCACCTACAATTTGCTCAACGGAGATAAGGCCTACAAAAGACACATGAAGATGTATAATTCATGAGCACTATAGATGTGAGTGTTCGCTTTGAATCTACACATCAGTCTCGGTCGGACATGAGTTTTAACTCGAGAGTGCATCAAATTAATCGGTCGCTTTTATACTTCAACCGATCATTAGCGCTAAGCAGTCCCTGCGCCAGCTACAACATCGTTTGTCCATATGACTATTTATTATATTTTGCACTCTTGAGCTGTTTTCAATGCAGTGTCCACAAACGACTCTCATATTTATCTATTCCACAGGCTGTTCTTAAAATATAAACCCACTGTTCTAAGACAGTCACAGCAGTATCAACTTGCCACGACTCAAATTTACGTCCTTATCTAATATTGTTTTAGAATTCACGGCCAATTCCATAGCCAATCAGTCAATAGATTTATGTGTGAGTTCAAGTTCAACCCACAAAATTCTTGTGTTCAATGCTCAATTATGTTGCTTAGTGTTTTCGCAGAGGTGCAGAAGCTAAGAATCTGGAGCTTTGAAATATCACAACCAATATCGATCACACAACAAGTGTTATGCGCATACTAGGCCACGTGAAATACGCTCTACGTATTACCTAACTGAATTGTTTCAAAACTAATCGGTAGAAATATTGGAGCAGAATAAAACATTGTGAAGGGCCTTTCCTGTTTCTCACGGGCAAAGGGTCCCATATTTAAACAAGTGGGCATAAACTTGTCATCTAAATAGCGCACATACACAGTAACGATCGCGGAAACGGTTAATAAGTCTGAATATGTATTGTGGTGCTCACATCCCCATCCCTTACACTCGACTACCGGTATCTGGCTGTTTGCTGTCATCAGGTGGAGACAGTAAGATCAGGTTCAGTGAGCCTTGAATATGTCTGAATATGTTTTCTCTCGAACCACCACAACATTATAAAACGTATCATTTCAGCGTGAACCACAGTGTGGACGATTTCGTAAGAATTTTTGCAGAGTTTTCACGTGTTGACACACATCCACAACTGAGCTTCATGGTGATACTGATAGGGACACCATCATGAAAAACGTTTCATGAACTTACATGTTCCACTAACATATTTTGGCCCAACAACACATGCGTAATTGCCTTATACAAATCATCATGTACAACGAGAATCGATCTTGATAACCAAATTGATTATAATTTCGTAAGTGCACAGAAGCGGTCCACCTTTAAAGGGAAAACATTTACCTCTAACCGTCACCGACTTCAAGCTACATCCAATCAAGGAAATGGCTCCAGAAGTCAACCTCGAGGAAAAATCTGTAGCTGGAGTCGGTTAGGCAGTACGATATTTCAATCAACTTTGTCCTGCCAACTTCTGCGACGTTTTAGTTGTCCAAACTTATCAGCCTAGCTGTTCCTTTGGGGCCGGTAAACCGTGGAGAGGGAGCATTTGCTGAACGTGCAAAAGCTAGTTCTCCATATTGAACTGCCCGGGCGTACATCTCAACACACCAATGGAGATGAAACTCAATTTCTGTGCCATGGATAATAACACAGTAAGCAGCAGTTACCGTTTAAGAGCTGTAGATAAACTCACGGTAAGCTCAGTGCTTCTTGCTGCTTCCGACGGTGGGACAGATTTTCAAGTCTCATTTGACGTCTAACGCCCGCCTTAAGTTGGGAAGCCCCCTGTAAATAAGGCGCCGTCTCGCCACGCTCTGTTATCCTCATTGCGTGCATGTGGATTAGAAATCCAACGACAAGTAGACTATATGTTTCCGCACCAGCGAAACGAATTACTAAACAACAAAGGTCAGTTTTGAAACTGGAAAGATGGATCGTCCGGTTAGGGCTTCCAGGATTTCATGACGACGTCTCGAATATCAGAGGAGTAAGAAAATCATTTGGGATTATTAATGAGCTAAAATGGCTGAAGTTCAATGTAGCTGCCCTGCATGTGACGCGATTATCAAATACTGGTATGCTAAGAGAAAGAGATTACACATTTTGTAATTTAAGTGGATTTGGGTTTGTCGTGCGAAACAGCCTATTAAATGCAGCAGAACCGGTTAGCAACCAATACATTTGTCAACGTTTATGCCATGACGCTTTTTTCGACGCCTGCTGAAAAACACTCTTATATCATAACCTCACAACAGTCCTCAAAAACGTGCCACAAAAAACTGTGTAGTGGTATTTGGTGATTTCAATGCCCGAGTTAGTACAGATTACGAGTCTTGGCAAAACTATTTCGGAAGGTTCGAAATAGGTAAAACCAATGAAAATTGACAACGCCTATTAAATATGTGCAAACAGTTCAGTCTTGTTGTCAGTAACACATTCTTTCAAATAAAACAGCAGCATGAAGTGTCTTGGAAACCTCCTCGCTTTAAACATTGGCATCAGCTTTATTGTCATCTCGTTAGGCGAAATAATATAGGAAGCGTACCCCTCACCAGATCATATGCTGTTACACCTATGCTCAGTGCTTTCTGGGCAAGTTAACTAAACTTTATTAACGTGCGACGGTGGCGTCTTGGGATTTGATTGCAGTGTCAGAAACCGGGTTCAGTAATACTATGCACGACTCTGAACCCACACGTGATGATTTACAGAAACGTTCGGGGAACAAAAAGTGGCGTTTACCTCCTCTACTTACATGTAGGCATCAATTGCGCTATACCATGATACATGTAAGGGCCTCTTAGCATTGGTTTATAGCCCTTCTTATTCACTATCTACCGCTGACACTGTTCTTTCTAAAGCAATACGTTTTGCATTGAAGCTCACATAATTACAACCAACCCGATTTCGATCTGAACAAACCCCATCTAACCTGGACCTGATACTTTTAAACGAGGAACTCATGATAGACTCAGTTTCCTATACAGCTCCACTCTGATTGAGTGATCATGTTGTCATGACATTTGATTATATTTATCAATTCCAACGAGTAGGAAATTCGCAACGACTGCATACAACGGTGAACTATGCCTCGCTTCGAGCTCTTACTACTGCAAATCGATGGGATTTCCTTGAACTCAAATCAGCTAAGGAAATCTCGTAATCCTTTTACAGCCAACTCCATATAATCATTGCTTAATCATCGAAGCTGAAAATAATATGCAGCAAAACGGCATCCAAAAATCTTTCAGAAGCAGTACTCGGAAATGGATGTGTAGGCTTGACAATGCCTGGTACAATTACCTGGTCGATACGTCTGGGCTAACGTGGTGCAACTACACCTTATTGCGAAATTAGTGTGTCTGCCGATCCGAAAAGACAGAAAAGATTAACAAATCAGTCTAGTTCAAAAATTCATTCTAAATTCCAGAGCATTGTAGCTTACGCGTTTAAACCTTTTTAAAGTTTTTCCAATGATTCAAGCGCATACGGATTCTGATCCTACTGTCACTACCGGATAAGCGCAAAAAGCATGAAACAGGTAGAATGGTGTGTGCGTGATGGAAATGCATGGGAATGATCTTTGTTTCATCGGGGTCATGGGTGCAAACCCTGTCTACATGATTGTCGGTCCATGTGATTGAACAGGCTGTCGAATTAACCTTATCCAACAGTGTCATACAACTTGTTTAACAATCTTCACTGTTTCAAGCGCATGCGTATTCTGATCCAACTGTCCCTACCTGATGAGTGCAAACAGCACGAAACCGGTCGTAGAATGTGAGTGAAAAGTATGCACGCGATTGCAGATTTGTTATCCTCTACCATATTGTATGACCAATTTTAACCATTCAACCCGGTTAAGATATATGTTGTGGGCCTGGTAAAACAAAGACTTTTACCCGCCTAGAATTTAGGGTGAGATAACTGGTTCCTGTGAATATTGTATCCAGTAATTACACCTAGTAAAACAAACAACACTGACCAAAAGCTAACAGAATTTGTGTAGGCTTCAGCTACTATCTTCCTGCAAAACCAGAAATAACGCAGCATTCCGAACGAGGATTTGTTTATCGAAATTCAACCAGAAGGCACTTAAGTACAAACGTTGTTAAATACTCTACAGATGTGAATTCGAAATTAGTTACTCCTCATGTTCTCCAAACTTGAATTTCCTACACCAGTCTTGAAATGTTTCCTTGCTTAGTTTTAATCAAACTTGAATGTTACGCATTATACATTGGGAACCAACTGTGTGAGTTCAAACGTACCGAATACCGACGAAAAGTCTCAATTGGTTCGTTGAAATATTCACCTTCGAGGTTTACGAGTCCTCCGATGTTACCCAATATGATCGTTGGCTGTTTCGTGAAGAAGCTTTTCCGCAGACGATGCTCTTGACAGTCCTCACATGTCACATTCACCTGATATTGTTGCATCTCGTACGCAACATTTTTGATTACTTGATGCTAAAAAAGATTCAAAATAACACTTCAATATCACTAGGAGAATAATTAAACTGACTAGCTTGACAAATTTCTGTGGGGTTATTTAAATGATTACTGCGCTGAGGCTTAAAAGCCTGATGCATACTGCAATTCCGTCTCCACAACATGCGCTCATAATAACCATATCTACTAAGGAATCTTGAGAAGCTTGCTATTTACGGATGTTTTTTAATAGTTTGCTAAATATCTACCTAACAAATAGCACTACCCAGGTAATTGTTGACGGTTTATTATCAAAACAAATTGCAGCGACTAGCGGAGCACCACAAATTTCAGTCCTAGGTCCTATCCTCTTTTCGGTTTATGTCATTTAAGTACCGGAAATCTTTCGATGTAACATTTCGTTATTCGCGGACGACATAAAGATATTGCGTTGCATCCGTAGTCCAAAAGACTGTCAGCAATTACAAAAATATCTTAATACGATTCACAGTTTGTCGTTGTAAAACAAACTGCAGTTTAACTTCAACAAATGCAGGATCATAAACATATAGGTTTGCATGTCCGTGAAAATTGCAGTGAAGAAAAAGATTTGGGTGTCAGGTGATGCTTCAGTTTAAAAACCTTAATTTAAACAAAACACTGCTTTCAAAAGGCAACTAGTTTCCGTATCTAATCAAACAGGTATTTGGGAAATTTTCACCCAATATATTCCCAAGTATCATTATTACATAATCAGGACCAGTCATGTAATTCGGTGTGCAGCCATTGTCTCCGTGGCTGAAGAAGGACGCTGACCTTATGCAGCGAATCTATTACCGCGTAACCAAACTAGTTATCAGCATCCGATTCAAGCCTTACAAAGAAAGGATAGCTCAACTGAATCTGTTTGAATCTTCCTATCTACGAATCAGAGGATACCATATCCTACGGAGAAATTATCGAACCCAATTATATGTGCTGGTGGTACTCCATTTCCGCAGGAACGTTAGAAGGCATTTTTTTCAGTCCGTGTCTGTTTCATTTGTAACAGTTTACCTTCGACCGTTGCGCACTCCACTATCTTGCATGACATTGAAACGAGATGAGACGAATTTGCTTTGAATAATTCGTCCATTAATACTTATATACAACTTAAACCAAATCCTTTTCCTAGTTTTATACAAATACATTTCAATTTTCAGCCTTCCATAATTATTTTTAAACATGTTGCTTTTGAACCATAGAAATCTTGAATTTTCTTAAACAACACGAAAGAATTTAAAATGTTAAACTTTATATTGTTTATGATTCGCAAAAATATAGCGCGCGAGATACAAACAAGAGGCTTAAATGACAACGGATTCTCGATAATCCTACTACTCAATTCTATCAGCACTTATTGATTGGAGATAGTGAGATAAGATTGTATTTGACTTATAACAGTGTTGAATAATATGAACTTTGCTGATGTTCATACATTCGTTCCTCCAGTTTCAGAGTCTTACGACCAAATTATCCCACACCAGAATTTCGAGTAAATTGGCGAATGCATATCGCGCTTGTAGGATGAGACAACCGGTCTTTAATCTGCTCTCTGATAACCGGTTAGTTGATAAATGTTATTGTAGCTCTTCCAGTGGTATATGTCCACTAAACTGTTTAATTTAGCATTCGAGTCGACGATGCGTGTTGTTGGTAGGTGTACCATTCTAAGCAATGCGGTGATGTTTCGTTCGATAAAGCATGTAACAACATTGTTTTACTGTATCTAACAATTGACCGTGATACACACTTCCCGTTGATTCGTGTTCCGTAATTGCTTCCACTGTACCTTCGTGCACCTTTTTGCTACCGCGATAAATCTTCCAACTCCTGTGCCTTTTCTTCAACATACTTGGGGACATTATTGTAGTGGTCAGTCAACTACAACTTAAGCAACTTAGCATCAGCGCAAATTCTACCGTCAAATAATCTTCAAAGCAAATCCAGTTACTTATAGGAACAAGTTACGTTCCAACTTTCTTTTTATATTCATTCGGACAGCACTATTTGTACTGTCCAGCCCGTGTTTGCTTTCAAAGCGTTTATCTAGTATTGTTGCTAGTAAAACATCGTGGAAAGTTATGTACCCATTGATTTCCAGTTTGTAAGTAAAAGAGAGATTTTAATAAAATAAGCAAGTGAATTGTCATTGTCCCTTTCCTCAAAAACTTATCATCCATCTATTCCATCTTTGACAAAGTGCCAATAACTTCCTGCAACTAGCCAGTAAACAAACAAAGCTACATCTTCAATCAGACTCAACGTGCATTTAACAATTCACATGTTCCTGTGGTGTGCCACCATAATTTGTTGTGATTTGTACTTACTTGCCAACTGACGATCAAGTTCCCTTCACCGATCCCGTATACGTGAATGAACTGCGGTTGAAAAGATTCTGGCTCCCTCACCGTTGTGCATTGGGCAGAACGCCAAAATACGGGTACCACTGATGAAGGTACGGAATATTTGTTCATACCTCGCGTATACAATCGAAAGTAGTAGACATTGTCCCGCTGAAGTTTCAGCGTCACGTGGAAGTTCACTTTGGATGTCTCGGACAAAATCGAGTCGACCGCGAAACTGCTCACGTTTTGAATAATGTTCCACGATCCAGCATCCAACTGTCTCATCGCCTCTTTTAGTATCCAATGGACGTAGGAGGTGTCGCGATCGTCAACTCGGTTCAACGGTAGCTGACCTTGCTGCATCGCTTCGCTTGATACCATCTCGATGGATGCTAAAGGAAACCGAGTGACCTGGGATGTTGCCCGCCAGGAAAGTTTTGCTTGTGGAGGATCTGTGTCACATTCTACTTGAACGCGCGTTGGTGATTTCGGTGTGGCTTTAAAAAACCGATTAGACAGCATCTTTATGTAAGTAACTTTAGGCAAAGTGAACGTTGCTTGAAACCTGCAGAATATTGCTTTATCCAGATACATATGTTCAAATAATACACGATTGCAAGGAATTCAGGTTGAGCGTTTTTACGAATTAACATGTCTGGTTTTCCGTAACATTCGAGGCTTGTTAGTACATGAGTACCTGAAGCCGTATTTGCAGCTAGCTCATATTAACTGAAAGGCTCTGATATAAAGGCGTATGGTTTGAATTTGAGCTTTCAATAAAAGATGAGTGTAATTATAATAAATGTTTCTATACGTTTTATGATTCGATACGCAGTGTGTGAAGTTTCAGGGTTTACCGATGTGTTCCCATACACTTATCTTAGCTGCATAGTAGTGTTTTGTAATTAATCATCAAATTCTTGGTTTTGCCATCATTGCAAGACCGGCTAAGAACAAGATGGGAGCCGGACCCTTGCTGATTGGAGCTGTGTTATTCGGAAACGGAATTGTTGTTGTTTCTTTCTCTTTCTTCAATATCATCTTCCACACTGCTTTACTGACCTGTCATTACCATATTGCTTTATGAACCTTTTTGCTTATTTTCATCTTGGTTTAGGGCTTGATAATTCACTGACTGTTTTAGTTCGTTATGTAGGCTATTTTTGCCAAACAGGCCAACCTTATCAGCTTTGAGAAGTTCAATCAGGAATTATGCTTTCTTGTTTGACAGTACCGAGATAAGTTAGATAGTACCAATATAATAAATCCGTCGTTGTTGAACGAACAACTAGATCTCGATGGCTTAATACAATGGAGAAAGTCCAAAATGTCATCTTCCTCATAGGAAAAAACGAGTCGCGTTGTCAGTGACTGAAGGTACATCATAGAGACATCAGACACATTTTACAGTCTGATCACCTGTAATAGTTTTGTGAGGAATTATAGAATCCCAACAGCATTGAACAGTTACATAATATTCACACGCACACACATAAAAAGATCTCATGCTCTGCCTTTTGGCAGAAGATATAAGAACTCATGGTCATAAACCAAAGAAAACAAAGCGGATTGCGCTGAGGCGCCGGGCGCAATTCACATTGTTAACTCGGGTGGCCAACGTATGGAATGCACTGCCGCAAAATGTTGTGTTTCTGGACTCAATTTAATTCAATTCAATTCAATTTTAATGGTCTAAAAAGCATATAGCTTTACGAAAAACCACAGAACAATTTGGCAAAAACAAATAATATAACAAGCAAAAATGCGGTGTGGTTGCTTACTGAACAGTTCAAGAATCAATTAACAATCCAAAGGGCAGAAATTGTTCTCGATTGGTGGGATGACAAATGTGGATGCATGGAGGGTTCGTTTTGACCAAACTGAGACTCATTTCCGTTTTTAATAAATTAATATACCGATCTATTTGCCTCGTCTGGAGATGCACAGCTTTGGTAGATTTATCGTTCCGGAGAAATCAGTAAGTAAGTTGACATGGAAATTGCTTCCTCTACTTATATCAAGAAGAAGGAAAAGAAGAAGAAACGTTTCATATAAGTGAGCAAGCCATTTCGGGATCACAAAGGCTGTAATCATTAGATCGGTTCGAACACCAAGTATTGGTATTACGTTTCACCACAGAAAGCAGCTCTCGCTTTTCAACAGTTAAAAGCATTGCTTTGAAATTCGCAAAAGAATGCTTTCATTGTTTTTAAAATGTATGCCTCAATTTATCGGCCTGTATGATGGTAGTTCTACTTAAGTGAGCAGATTTTATATAATATTGAATTTCCATTATATTAACATCGCACCAGATTGTTAATTGATATACAAAAATATATAAATTATGAGAGTAGACGAGGGAATTTACCTAGCGTAACAACCCTGATTGTCTTTGAAACTGCATACCCGTTCTTATCATTGAAAACGCACACATAGTTCCCGTCAATCGTTCCAGTATTCAGGAACGATTTATCCACGAACCACCACAAGCTTCGAGATTCGGCATCCAAAGCGTCTCGCTCGTTGATTGGCAGACGATTCGATCGATATCCCTTGACCCATGGTGCTGGTAAATTATCACGTTGCCAAGAGTAACTGGTTGGAATAAACACAAAATCAATGCGTTAAAACAACGTGAGAACAAGGAGAACAATTTGTTCGATGAATTGGGATGAAATATGATGAAAGAATTATCCATGCTGGAAATATTGATTACTCGATTGATAAATCGCTCATATTGTGGAGTTGGGAAGTGCATTGACGATGAGCGCCAATCACAAACTTTCGGAAGATCCGCATAACACCACCCTCCCGCACAACACAAGATCAGGAGGCGCCAAAAATACCGACGACGACCATTGCGAACTCGTACCATTTCGGGTTTCGGAAGGATTGTGTAGAGAACGATTCTAGCGACAACACCTCTGGAAGCATGCGAAAATGCATCGCATCAAGCGCAATCGATGTCAAGGTCGGTCAATCGAGCCTGGCATGGTAAGGGCTGACAGCTTACCTGATGGCACGAAATTGATTGACAAATCACAGCGAAAAGACAACATGGACAGACACGTTTTGGGACAGTGTTGTGGTTACCCCGTTTGCCCTTATGACATGGGAATGTGTGTTGCGATTGACCAATGGGCTTTTCTTGTGTTTTGGGATTTGTGGGTGCAGGTAATTAGCGTGGGACTGGTGACCTCAGACACGAATCGGGTGCAATGCTCAAGGGGGGATAACGGGATTTTTGTCGGGCTGGAAAAATGGAAATGTGATATTTCTGGTTGACATGAAATGACCTGACGCAATCTTTCGCGGTTTTTCTTCCCCACCCGCTACTCTATGAGCTCAATTTCTCAAGGAATAGCGCAGTCATTTGGCGACTGGCAGCAGTACACAATATGTGTTGAATATGCTGATACATGTGATTCTACGTGACGCCTTATCGTCGTGATGAAATTGCATAATAGCTTAGACGATTGGCTGGAAGAGTTCGTAAATCGCGACAAAGTAATGTGTTGCTCACATTCCAAGCACATACAAACCACTACAGGTTTCTGTCTGTTTGCAGTCATCTGGTGGAGACAGTAAGATTAGGTTCAGTGAGTCTTTAAACAGTAGATAAGTGGTAAACAAGGTTATACTTGAATGCCACTGTTACATAGGGTTCGTACAACGAACCACGATGTTCAAACACAGAATCGCAAAGTGATTCTCGAGGCGCTTACGCATGATCAAAGTAATGTGTTGTAAGTGCGGGGGGTTGTGAGCAACACATTACTTTGTTTTGAATCTAAATTGATAAAATTATCGTGAGCTGATAATGACGCTGGCATTGAAAAGCGACTGATTATAAACGTTTAGTTGAGGACAATGACTTTGACTATAAGAACTGTAGGCTGGTTGATGTTGACGTTTATAATTTGATCGGTGTGGTTGTTCCTCTTTTGTAGACGCTTATTTCCGTTTAGCCACTGTTAGCCATTTTACGGTTTGTTCAACATGCGGCGCAGGAGTAGCAACGTCCGTTTGAGAAGCAGCCCAGAAATGCAGCCGAACTTTATGTAAATATGGTAAACATCAAGATGCTTTTGTTGCGCACTAAGTTAGACTGATGATGTCATCTAGTTTGGTGAAAATACCCGTAAAGCACGGGGGAAAACTCAGCGAACACTGAATAATGAACATCCAAGCATTGACTTCCTATTTATGAATCTGTACTTACCTTTCCTTCTCCACATTTCCATCCATCTGGCATAGGAGAAACACCGGAGATCCTTCGTATGTGTACACCAGGGAAGGCGAGAAGACAAATTTTCCATTGGCTTGGGTTCTAAAACGATATGAGATCGCAACTTTATTCGGGAATTCATATCTAAATTTGCATAGTGAACCAAACTTTACCCTCAACAGATTTTTGACTCTTGATCAGGATGCTCGCCATCAAGTTTTAACTGGCTGTCAATAAGGTGGATGCCGCTCGGCAGTGATAGGAAGGTTGTTATTAGCCTTATACCTACTAGTTAATTACATTTCCGTTTTTCTTAAAAAATAGCTTAACCCTAGCCCCGTTAGTTATGTACTTTTACGCATGTGGGCCGCTGTGTCAACCGACCTTGACCAGGTTCACTTGTATTAGATTGATGTGGATACACACTGTGAGGAGAATGGACAACTGTTCCTGGTCATTCACACGAGACGTGACACACTGTAGGCGTAATATAGGCTGTTTATCAGTAATGTCATATAAGTGGTGGGGGTTGACTACTACTTTATCATCTTTCCTGTCCTGACTATCACACTTGGTCTGACGAAGCTTCTGGGTCAGAAGTGAAACGTTATCCAAAACTTGCTCTAAACGATTGCATTTAAATTTCTTTACATAATGCAACGGTTTTTTGACTGTTTGACGTCCTCAGATGGAGATATGAATCTTTGGCTCAATGAGCCTTGAATAGCAAAAAAAGTTCAACACATTTTTGTCACCAACAAACGGAGATCAATTTAACAAGTACTTAATGCCTATGGACCAAAATGTTAAAAGACTAATCCATCGTGTTGCTAGAAATCCCCGCAATATCTATTTACAAGCCGATTCATACTCTCCCTTCTACAATCGGGGAAAGTACGTAAGTGATCAGTATGTATAGGGAAAATGGTCAGTCACCAATGTCGTTAATTTACATAGTTCGGTTAAATGAACTCACTCATATGCGACAGAAACGTCCACAAGCACACAACGTGTAGCCATTTCCAATCCATTTTATGATCCAAAATTGATTGGCACTCAGCAGTTGTACATCGAAATATGATCGTCGCTTGAACGTACGACTCCTTGCTATGATTGGTTGCTGCTCAGAATTATACTTCGGTCTTATCTGAACTTTATGAATTCATATGTCCTAAAAAAAAGCTGACCTTAGTTTTACCAGTATGGAATGCATAAACATATTTTCGCGGAGGGACAGATTGTGAGCCGAACATATTGTTTTTCAATTATGATAATAGAAACGGTGCACACAATATGTGAAGAGAATTTCAAGTGTTTCATTTTCATTCTATCATTGTGGCATTAGAAGGTTTTCCTCTCATTGGAAGTTGAAACGACTGCGAGGATGAGTTTGCATCGTAAACACTGTTTCGTCACAAAACTATAACGTACACCAAAGTAACGTAAGTAAGTAAACAAGTATCACTCACTCACTCACTTAGTCCTCTCCGTGCCGAGTGGCACATAAGGCGAAGACAAGTTCACACCAGTGGTTCCGGTCAGCCGCTGCTTCCGTTGCCATCTGCACCGTGAATCCTTGTGCATGTAGTTCGCGTTTCAACTTTCTGCGCCCAGTTTTCTTCGGCCGTCCCCTTTTTCGTTTACCTTGCGGACGCCAGTGAATGGCTACCTTCGTATGCGAACTGGGATCCATCCTGCAGTATCGCTTGCAATCTAAGATCTACAAAAGTATCGGTTGTAGTGTTCGGCACTTGAGACCAATCAGTTAATTGTTTCCTAGAATTGGTGCTGACATGCACGAATCCGTTCAAGACGTGACATTTACAGAGTACGACTTTGCATGAACGATTCACATAGTTGATCTAATTCAGCGGAGCTAATAGATGCATTGCTCACATCCCCGCAATTACACACCACTACCGCTTTCTGGCTGTTTGCCGTCATCAGGTGGAGACAGTAAGATCAGGTTCAATGAGCCTTGAAACGATGGATAAATGGTAAACAAAGTTGTACTTGAATGCCACTGTTAATCAAATTGGCACAGCCAACCTTCAAATGACCGATACACCCAATGGATTTACATCAATCGATCAAATTAATGAAATGGAGCAGTTACAGGATTGCTCACATCCCTTGCACTTACACACCACTCTCACGTTCGGGCTGTTTGCCATCTCCAAGTGTAGACTGTATGATCTTTTGCCGTAAGTTACTAAGTATTGGAAAATTATTAATCCAATTTATACTAACCTTACATATTTTAAAACGAATAATCCATAATCTCGTGTCTGGTTTCCTGTTTGAAAACATACCATCGAAAATAATCACATGTTTTCTTTGGATTTTCTACTCCTACCAAGACAACATTTAAATACATTCTCTGAGTTTGCAAGTCGCAAGGCGTTTCCGATATCCTAACATCATGAACTTGAATATCACGTGTTCCAAAGAAGACATCTTTTTGACGTTTCTGATCGAAGATATTCGATTATGACTGTAGCAAGGCTGTATATGAGTCCCACAGTTGATCGCTTTTGCTAATTTTAATGTCTCCGATTTATGATGCTAAACTGCAGAAACCGTATTCAATTTTTGTTGCTCATGTACAAAAATGTAGGTTAAAGTTCTCTTAGGAGATAGTTTAGTCCATTCTTGACTTTTTGTCACCTAACTAGATGACATCAGCAGCGAAGCTTCTTCCGAAGCAACTGAAAGATAGGCATCTTTCGAATTCATTTACTGCGTTGTGACCTCATCTACTATTATAAGCATGTATTCTGGCATGTCATACTTGTTGGCGTATTCTCATTGATCCGTAGATCCCATCCAATTGAACGTGCTCATTGAGTGATTGTGATGTTGAATACCACGATTCTAGAAACTCTCGAATGTAACTACTACTGTAGAAGCTTGACAGTCTTTGAATTGGCTCAGTGACTACCAAACAAATCGCACTACCCAGTTACGTGTTGACGGTGCATTATTAAAACGAATTGCATCAACTAGCGGAATTCCCCATTTTACGATCCGTTTTCTGGTCAATGTCAATAAAGTACCGGAAATAGTTCGATGTAAAATGTCGTTATTTGTAGACGATATCAAGATATTGCGTTTCATCTGTCGCTCAGAAGACTGACTGCCATTGAAAAAAGATCTTGGTAGGCTTTATATCTGGTCGTTGAAAAACATAGTGCCGTCCAACTTCAAAAAATGCAGGCTTATGAATGTTGGGAATTGAGTAGAGTCAAAACACCATGTTGATTCACATGTCCTTGAAACTTGCAGTGAAGAAAACGTTTTGGGTGTCTAATAATGCCCTAGTTGAAAAACCTTTCTTCAAAATAACAGTGCCTTTAAAACAGCAGCAGGTGTCCTAATTCTACTCAAACGGGTATTTGGGAAATTGTCACCCTATATATTCTCAAGGATCATAAATACATACTTACGTCTAGTCATGGAATACGGTGTGCAGTCATCGTCTCCGGAAGAATGATGAACTTATACAGTGAATCTATCACCGCTCCACAAAACGAGTTATCAGCATCCAAAACACGTCATACAAAGAAAGGATAGCTCAAACGAATTTTTCTTTCGTTTTAGCCACCGCATTCTTCGCCAAAACCTATTCTCTGTTGCACTTGTGATTGTGAATTGCGAGCCGAAACTTGTTTCCTATGTAAATTAATATCTCTCGACCTTTGCTACTTGTACCATATTCGAGAGTGATTGGACACATTAATTATCTTGTTGGATCCTTTCACCTTCCAACATCTATTTGTTTTATTTTTGTGAATTTTGAAATCTCAACATTGTCCCATTTTTTCTTGTTTCCTACTGCACTTTTGTTTTACTCTTTCTCTTTGAATAATTTGACTCCATTTTATCTGCGCCATTTCCCGTTTGGACTCGTGTGCGTAACGTGATACGCGCTCAATATTGTTTTTGACATTGATCCGGATTTTTACCCGGTTGACCCCAATATTTGAGGTATGTTTTTACTATATTTTGATTGCCTCAATACAGTACCGCATTTATAGACAAATCCGCTTTGGGTTCTGATATACCTCTGGGATTTTGCGCGTCACTCAACTTGGGACGTTTCATTGATTGTCAAATACAATCAAAAGTACTCAAATACTTTTATTGCGTGGAGAATCCTTCGATCATCGCTGGATTTTTGGCTCGGCATTTGGTTCACACGACGGAGAATATCTCATCTTCAAATATGCCTAGAACAAGGACTGGCAAGTCGTCTAACAAATTCGATGACGTTATTTTAAACCCCGATCCCGTTTATGATTTTTCTACTATTTTTAATAATTCTCCTGATAAATCTGTGCATACTCCCATACGTATACCTCCCTCGAACGATAATTTTAATAATTTGCCTTCAAACTCTGCCATTTTAACTTTACCTGTCCAGCACCGTCCTCCTAGCTTAGGTGATGTTAAAGGTGTTGAATCTAGAGCGTTTGATGATCATAAGGAACGCCGTCGAAAATTGGCTAAAGAAATATACGAGGATGAAATAGCCATTAAATTGAAGGAGCTGGATATTTGTAGACACAGCCTAGAGGCGAAGCTAAATATGATGCACGATTTCGATTCACCCGATGATATCAAAGGCGATAATGAAATCGACCCGATCCTAATGCGTGAACATACTCCAAGTCCATTGCACTCATCTAAATCCGGGAACGAATGTCCTGTTTTGAGTAACGCAGCGTTACGTGAGATGCCGATGAACGCATCTGGTTCGACGCGGTATTATGACATGCGTGGAGATGGATTACCTAAGATAGACATAGATAAGTTCGATGGTAATCCGATGGAATTCTGCAAATTCATCAAAGCCTTTGAGATGACCATCGAAGACCGCATTTCTAATGATAACCGCAAATTAATGTATTTATTACATTACTGCAGTGGTTCTGCAAAGGACGCTATTGAACATTGTGTTTACCTCCCGGATAGTGAAGGATATTGTCAAGCCCGACGCATCCTTAAGACGGAATTCGGTCGCCCACATGATATCGTCCAGTCATTTTTGAAAGAGATTCTCAATGGCGACATCATTAATCAGAATGACATCGGTTCGCTTCGAAACCTGACACGCAGACTGCGCAACTGCGAGCTCGCACTTGGACAGTTGAATCGTTTAGGTGAGCTGAACAACATGACAAATTTAAAGCTAATTGTTGAGCGTTTACCTAGACATTTGCGTTACAAGTGGGCTGAACGTGTGGATGAAATAATTCGTTATGACGAGGAGCCGACGTTCAGTAACTTAGTCAGTTTTCTGGACAAACAAGTCTCAATAGCTACCAACTGTTTCGGTACCTTAGCAAGTGGTCGTGAATCGAATGCTAGTTCACCGATGCACATGAATACTAGGAAAGTTCGCATGAATGTTATTTCAACGACTGAGTCTTATTGATGCCCAGAGTGCTCCATGACACATACATTACAAGAGTGCACTGTGTTCGATAGGTTACCTCACGCTGAAAAGGTGGTGCGAATTAAAACTTTCAGACTCTGCTTTAACTGTCTTCAACCAAATCACAGGGTAGCTGATTGCAGAGTACCTACTAGATGTGGAAAGGATGGATGCAACGGCAAACATAACAGACTCTTACATCGCACTGTCAAAGGTGAGCCTGAAATAATGATCAATTCGACACGTACACGAAGCTGTGGCAGTTTGTTGTCCATCATTGCTGTAAGAGTAATGGGTCCGAATGCGGTAGTGTTTACGAACGCCCTTTTGGATAATGGCTCTGACGCAACTTTGGTGACTGCTGATTTGGCCGAAGAACTGAGTCTGTCAGGTGAACAAGCCTACAGTGATGTCACTTCAGTGCATGGCACACGTAAACAAAAAACTACTGTCACGTCTTTTGGAATTCAGTCGCTACATGATGGTGCCAAGATAGATATCGACCAGGCCTACGTGATGAATTCTCTCCCAGTGAAAGAGGTCACTTTTCCTGAGCAGTCATTGAAACATTTGAATCATCTATCTGATCTCAAGATAATCCGTATCCCAGATAACAGAGTTCGGATTTTATTCGGAGTAAACGTCCCGGAAGTTCACTGGGTGTTGGAACATAGGCTTGGCAGACCAAAACAGCCATTTGCACACTTGACGCCATTAGGATGGACGATTATTGGTCCAACATCGACAGAACTATGTAAAGTTTCGATCAATTGTCTCAGTACACAAAAGGATATTGCTGAGGACATAATAAAATTGTTTGATAGTGAGTTTTCTGATAATCGTGATGATAGTACGCTGTCTATGTCGATACAAGATAAACATATACTATCGAAAGCCGAGCGTGACACATGCTTACGGAACGCACATTACGAGGTACCTGTTCCGTGGAAATTTGATACCAGTCATGGACCTCGTAATCGTATATTGGCAGAGAAGAGACTTCAATATTTAAAGGGTCGCTTGCTCAGAGATGGTTCGTTGTTGGACAAATATGATGACATATTGCGTGATTACCTCAGTAAAGGTTACGTAGCAAAACTCGTGCCCGCAACTGATGAAATTATTTGTTACATTCCTCATCATCCATTTTTGAATCCCCGAAAACCCGGAAAGGTGAGGATCGTGTTCGATTGTGCAGCAAAATTCCATGGGGTTTCTTTGAACGATTGCATACATCCTGGTCCTGACTTGACTAACAGCATCACAGAAGTGGTTTTGAGATTCCGCCTGAAAGAGATTGCAATTTCAGCTGATATTCAAGAGATGTTTCTTCAAGTTCGCCTTCCTAAAGGCGATCGAAGTTCCTTTTGTTTTCTCTGGCATACTGATGGTGATCTTGGTCGTCCCCCGGATACCTATAAACTAAATGTCCATCCATTTGGAGCAACCTCTTCTCCATTTTGTGCGAAGTTTGCTCTGCGAAAAACAGCTGACAATAATGCTGAAATGTCTGGTAGTGACACCATACTTGCTGTTAAAAGGAACTTCTACGTTGACGACTGCTTGGTATCTGCCGATCCTGCTGAAGATGCTATCAAATTAGCTGATGAACTTCGACGGTTATTGCATCTTGGCGGGTTTCGTTTACATAAATGGGTTAGCAATAATGCTTTGGTACTGGAAAGCATACCCGCATCGGAGAGAGCAATGCATCCAGTTGATTTGAACATTGCAGATTCAAGCCTACAGCACACGTTGGGACTATGTTGGTCCGTTGACAGTGATCGATTCCGGTTTAGTGTCAACATCCCTTCTCGTCCAGTATCCCGGCGTGAAATACTATCCTGTATCGCATCATTGTATGATCCCCTGGTATTTGTAGCGCCAATTTTACGAAAGCCAAAAAGATTGTTACAAACGTTATGCAAGAGAGGACATAGTTGGGACGAAGAACTAGATGGTAATGAAAGAAGCATTTGGGAAACCTGGAAGGAATAAATACAATTTGTGAAGTCCTTGGAAGTTCCACGATGCACGAGGCCTTCTGGATTTAACTGTAAAGATATGTCTCTTCACGTTTTTTCGGATGCCTCAGAGCTGGGTTACGGAGCTGTAGCGTACGTGCGATACTCATCTTCGGAAGGAAAATCGTATTGCAGTTTTGTGATGGGGAAAGCCCGTGTTTGCCCACTCCAGCCAATTACTATCCCGAGGCTAGAATTACAGGCGGCTGTTTTATCGGTGAAAATATTGCGAAACATATACGATGAAATTGGCTGGGATAAGGTAAAGGCTTATCTACGGACAGATTCCACTATCGTATTGTATTATATCCGCAATACTGAATCTCGCTTTCAAACATTTGGGGCTAATAGAATCGGTTTCATCCGTGAGCACACTGACCCGTTACAATGGAGACACGTATCATCGAACGAGAACCCCGCAGATATTGCCTGCTCATTTTCATTTGCTGAATCGATGGCTACATGGTCCTGGATTTTTACTGACTGATATGCGTGATTGGCCCGTGTCTTGTCAGATTAACTTATCTCTTGACGACGAACGTATCGAGTTTAGAAAAAAGACCACTACATTGACGACTATTTCGACGTCGCCCCCATTTGAAACGTTGGTCTGTTTTTTTTCCTCATGGACTAAACTCAAATGCACCGTTGCGTGGTTACGCCAGTTCCGGCAATACCTCTTGCATAAAACTGCTGCAAATTTGACTATTAACTTGACGGTTGGAGTTTTGACCCGGCCCGAACTACAAGATGCTGAATGGTGAATTTTACGTTACGTTCAAGGTTCGTACTTTACAGAAGAGCTGAAGACATTGCATAGAAAGTCTGTGAAACCCTTCAACAACATTCCTAGATCATCACCCTTGCGCAAATTGAACCCTATACTGAAGAATGGTTTGTTGTGTGTTGGAGGTAGACTCGAAACCGCTTCAATTTCACCTCATTCAATGCACCCCATCATACTACCCTTGAAGCATCCTATAACGACCAATATCATAAGATATATTCACGAAACTGAAGGGCATATGGGTGTTACTTATGTTTTAGCCGAAGCACGGAAGAAGAATTGGATATTGAGAGGTGCTTCGGTGGTGAAAGGTATATTGCGTAAGTGCATTTTATGCAGCATGCGATCTGCGAAACCATCAGAACAAATAATGGCGGACTTACCGGCATGTCGATTGACACCCGGGTATACATTTGAAGCGACAGGAGTTGATTTATTTGGTCTGTTTATTGTGCGCGAAGGACGCAGTAACAGAAAACGCTATGGATGCATATTTACATGTCTGAAAACACGTGCCGTCCATTTAGAGGTTACGTATACCCTATCGATTGATTCGTTTTTGAAGGCTTTATCCCGTTTCATTAATTGTCGCGGTTCCCCTAAGTATATGTTCAGTGACAGAGGCAGTAATTTTGTCGGATCAGAGCATGAATTAAAACGTTTCTCAAATGATCTTCAAGATATTAAAGTTCACAAGAATCTGTTGGCCAAAGGCATCGATTGGAAGTTTAACCCTCCTTATAGTAGTCATCGCGGAGGAATTTGGGAGCGGCAGATCAGATCCGTCCGCCGCATTCTGAGTGCGGTGTCACAGGAACAGATCCTAACCGACGAATCATTATTTACATTCTTGAGTGAAGTTGAACGGATACTAAACAATCGTCCGATCGTACCGATATATGACGACCCGAAACAGATAGTTGTATTGACTCCGAATCATCTATTGCTTAACCGTGAACATGACAGTATATAAGACGACTGTGTAAACGTCAGAGATCGGTATTCAAAGCGTTGGCGACAAGGTCAGGTACTCGCGGATGCGTTTTGGCGTCGGTGGTTAAAGGAGTATTTACCACTACTGCAACTAAGACATAAATGGATGCGGTTGTGGAGAGATTTTGCTGTTGGTGACCTTGTTCTCTACCAGAACGAGAATGCATCGCGCGGTTCGTGGAAAAAGGATATCATATCGGAAACTATCCTTGGAGCAAACGGACATGTGCGTGAAGTATTATTACACACTACAGATGGGAAGCTTAAACGAGATATACGCCGAGTATGGTTTTTGGAAGGTGATAAAGAGTGATGGTAGTTAAAAGGCCAAGGTGGCTTTTTGGGGCGGTGTTGGATCCTTTCACCTTCCAACATCTATTTGTTTTATTTTTGTGAATTTTGAAATCTCAACATTGTCCCATTTTTTCTTGTTTCCTACTACACTTTTGTTTTACTCTTTCTCTTTGAATAATTTGACTCCAATTTATCTGCGCCATTTCTCTTTTGGACTCGTGTGCGTAAACTGATACGCGCTCAATATTGTTTTTGACATTGACCCGGATTTTTACCCGGTTGACCCCAATATTTGAGTTATGTTTTTACTATATTTTGATTGCCTCAATACAGTACCGCATTTATAGACAAATCCGCTTTGGGTTCTGATATACCTCTGGGATTTTGCGCGTCACTCAACTTGGGACGTTCCATTGATTGTCAAAACAATCGAAAATCTTATTATATTAAAATCGTATCTTGGAATACCATTCCATGGTGATTAAGTGGCTGGCAATTAAATGTTGGCGATCAAGTGACCGGACACCAGTGACTGTTTGTTGATTGTTCGATTGTTTGCTATATAAGTAACAGGGGGGGGGTTTTTTTCATATGTTTCGTGTTCTTTGTCTCTTGTGCAATAAACTCTTTTGTCCACGCGGCTTTCTCTTGTGTCGTGGGATTTGTTGGTGATTGAATGAATTAGCGTTGGACTGGTTGACCTCACGGATGAATTGAAACGCAATGTGGCTGTGAAACCCATGGGGGATAACCGGATTATTGCTATACCGATTACTCGTATGTTGCTGTAAGTGGCTACCTGTTCGCCAACTGCCAGTTATTAAACTGGGATGACCCGGCGTAATCACTTCCGCCTTTGGTCCCGTCTGAGACATAGACCATCAACCATCTTCTCTCCGGGCATCACGATTCTACGCAAGTCTCTCCAGCGGTCCCCATCTGCCTGATGTCTGATTCCAGATCTCGGCGCCAGGCATTTCTAGGTCACCCGCTCTTCGTTTTCCCTTGGGGTTCCAGGTGAGGGATTGTCGGGTTTGCGGAGACGCCACCCGATAAACACTATACTATATTACAGCTTTTTTGATTTTTTACCACAAATCTTCAATTTTAAACAATCTTGATTGTCCTCCCGAATAAGTTACTGATGAGATGGCAACAAATACAATATACAATAAACACTGTTCTCTTCCATGTGAGGAGGTTTTTTTTATTTCAATGAGCGGCAACTAAATAAAAAGCTTCATTCCACACGAGTTGGCGAACGGGGTTGGGGTAAAGGGGCATCGTTGAGATAACTGTTGTCTTCACCTTCATAGGCATAATCGAGAGGGCTTTCGGACATGTTGGCTTCCACAGCTTCCAAACGACGTACGAGCAAATCGGTGAAGGCGTAGGGTTCGTTAACCGCGTGGTCTTCATCGTCTGAAAAACGCAAGATCACAATCAACGAGACGGATTATTCAGCGTTTACATATAAGTGAAAATGCGTGATTCATTGTCAATAACTAACCTAGTCGCCATGACCCTTAAACCAAGTGAAGTGAAATTAGAAGTATACCCACTGGATGGTCTATTAGAAATATTACTGACAAAGTTCTGTACCAATTTTACAAATATACAAATTAGCGAATCATCTCGCTCATTTTGTCAAACCGCTAGTCGGGAACAGGGATTCTTTCATTAAGAAATCTTCCGATTTCGTTCGTAGCTTCAGTACAGTAACGCTCGCCGAGGATGAGATGATGGTTAGCTCTGATGTAAACGCCTTGTTCATGAATGCAGACACCACGAGCGCTCTAGAATGAGCAAAAAGGCACTTAATTCAGACACTACCTTGACTGATCGTACAAACCTGAATATACAGCAAATCGTCAACGGTATAGCGATTTGTCTAAAAGTGAACCACATCTTGTTAAATGGACAGTAATACAAGCAAAAGGAAGATTTAACGATGGTACACCTATTTCCCCATTGTTAGTGAATATGTACATGGAGCATTTTGAATAGTTAGCTCAAAAATGATAGCTCTTCGGCCAAATATATGGTGGCGTTGTGTCGATGAATTCATTCGTCATCATGAAGCGCGACAGCTCGAAAGCAGTCGATATTTACCTTAACAACTTGGACCGCAAAATCCAAGTTACAAGGGAGATTGACTCAGTCAAATGTACACTTCCATTATTGGACTGTCTCGCGTGAAAGATGAATGGTAAAATAAGCACTACGATCTATCGTAAGCCAATCGACACAGATGCGATCTCGCGGTACTCATTGTCGTACCCTAAAAAGTTTTCAATTCAGTTGCGAAATCGCTGTTGTACAAAGTTGAACAGTTGTGCCCCGATGATGCCGATAAAAAACGAGCTCATCGCTAAGTTAGTCGTATGATTGCTGATCCTGGTCAACCTAAAATTATAATTAAACGCCAACTGAAACGGGTAAAATACCCAGCACAAAAACGGAAAAAGTTTGGCGTAGAAGAGTTTCTATACCTCCCGTTGAGGAAGCGTCAGAGGGGATAAGTCGAATCTTGACTAACACAGGTAGCGTATAAAAGCGGTGATACGCTCCGATCCTTATTAATGCCTCTTGCGGACACGACACCTTCAATCTGCGCGACGAATTGTGTATATAAAATCAACTCCAAGGGTTGTCATGAAGTATATATCGGACAAACATCCAGAGAACTCAGTGAACACAAATCGAATCGGTAAGCAGCTACGCAATTCCAGTGAATATCAATCACTGATCAAAGATTCAGCACTAGCTGAACTCGTGCTGGACACGGGTCACGCGTTGATCTTGATAACGTAGAACTGATAAGGCGGGGGGTAAAATCATACATTGAACGACTTCACGATAAGGCAGTTGAGATAACGAAAGCTGGTAAGAATGCAGTCAATAAGGTGGATGGGGCTGATATCTCCACAATCTGGTCCGGCTCTGCAGCGGATAAACATTAACTTGCGTGACCCCTAGTTTGTCAGCAGATGTCATTCACATCGGCCAAGACGAAGAAAATTGAGGGATTATACGGCACGTAGGGATGGTGTTGTTTCAGTTTATATTGATCGCGCTTGTCTATCTTATCGAGCGCAGAACCCACCATGGGCTGTGCAGTTCTTAACCAGCTTGGGATTGGTCAGGTGAATGACATTTAAGCTTGATCTTTGTTCGTACTGACACCCTTAGTCTGACGAAGCTTCTCGGACAGAAGCGAAACGTTACCAATAAACTTCTTTCATTCAATTCGTTACAAACTTTCTTTTTTCATGATTAGGACTCCCTGATGGTTCAAGAAAATTTTCCATTACATTGTGTACAAGTGTGTCTTCAACATCATATTCTGAAGATTGATCGCATGATTTTACCACCAAATAAGGCGCCATCGAACCATGCAAATCAAAATCTGTTCACACGTCATTGAAAAGTGTAGTGAAGGGGAAAATTTGGGTCTCTCGAAATGCTCCAGCTTAAAAACAACACTCTGCGCGGTACGTTCAACTTGGTTGTATTTCCCAAGCTCTTCCACATAATCTATTTCCAAATCGCTGTTCTCCGTTTTTTGCTGTAAATTGTTAATCAATTTATCGCATTCTATACACATCGTAACTAGAAACAACATATTCTATTACGTTTTTGAAAATTTTTATATATATATTCATTGTTATTCAAATTTTTTAACAATCAAACTATGCCTAAAGTTTCATATCCCTGCATTTCCACTGAATGTGGTAAGAAGGTTGTGAAAGGCATCGCTTGTGATGTGTGGCAGAAATGGGCGCATCCAAAATGCTCTGGCATTCTTGCCAAGCATTATGAAATTTATTGTAAAAATAGTTTCATGGAATGGGTATGCTGAGAATGTAAGAGAAACGCCAGGGAAGTATTCCTGAGGACCTCCGCTAGTAGTTTAAACAATGTTGAGGCAAATAGTAAGAGTTCTCCGTTGTCCTACGCCGAGGTTGTAAGAAAAAGAACAACCCCGGTAACAAAACCCGACCCTGTCCGCAGTACCATCAATAAGAATAAAAAAGCAACACAGGGGGGGAAAAGAACCCAAAAAAGAAAACCGTCGATAACGGTAAATGTCCGGTAATAACACAGCAAGCTAATTACGTTTCTTTAGAAAGGCAAATAAATGCCTTAGCTGAGCAAGTTAGTAAGCTTGCTGCACCCCACAAAATGGCGGAAACGAGGCCATCTCGTACTCTCGTCATACTAAATAGGGAAGAGCCTGTAGCGGATAAATACTGGAAATAAGAACGCAGAAATTACAGTAAATAGCTGTAACTCACGAAATGTTCAGAGAATACAAATCCGTTACAATATCCTTCTTTTGCTCGAGAAATATTCTAGAAGGAAAATAAATTCCAACGAATGCTGACATTGATGTCGAGATTGTTAGTCGCAACAGAATGTTAACATCGAGTCCAATCAACCGAATCCACAAGCACGCAAAATCAGAAGCGCGAGTCGAGTTCGAAAAAATGTATGTTGTGTATCAAAACATTAAAACAAAATGCAAGATACGGTACAATAATAACAATGAAAAATATTGTCAGAATTGTTTAAGAATAAATAATATACAAGTGCTACAGAACTCCCCCCCTAGAGCGTGGATCAGGAAGGAGAAACGCTCGATAGTGTCAATGTTTGTACGTCCCATCGAATAAGGTGTACAATATTGCAACCGAAACGGGTTCGTTTGATGCGCTTGGTATCGGGAACGCGTGTGGGTGTTTGTGATGGGGTTGATGATGTATCAGTCATTGGTTGGGTGGGAGGGGTGCAGGATAGGTTTGACATATCGTCATTCATAGACTGAGTAGGGGGTGTAGAGGATGGAGGCACACTGGGTAACGATTGTTCGATGTATGCAGGCTTCAGACGATCAATACTGATCGAATCACTCTTTCCGCTGTACTCGAGAATATAATACTTCGGTTTGCGTTGCAGGACTTTGTACAGACCGGTATAAGGCGCTTGCAAAGGTTTCTTGACGTTATCAACGCGAACGAAAACATGGGTGCATTTGTGTAGATCAGGGTGTATCTGATCCGGTCGAGTGTTCGGGCGTGTGGGTATAGGTCGGAGGGATCGGAAATGTTGTTTTAACCGGTTAACATAGGATAGTGGGTCAATTTCAACGGTAGTGCGAGCATCGATAAACATTTCACCGGGAAGTCTGATAGTCGAGCCAAAAACAAGCTCAGTGGGACAGCAACTTACATGTTCTTCGATTGTATTACGAATGCCGAGAAGAATGATAGGTAATCGTTCAGACCATTGTGTAGTAGAAGAGGCAGTAATTGCAGCCTTCAACTGGCGGTGAAAACGTTCTACCATACCATTGGCAGCGGGATGATATGCAGTGGTACGGAGATGGGAAAAACCAAGGATTCGATTCAAGTCTCGGAATAATGTGGAAGTAAACTGTGAACCTCGATCACTGGTAACAGTTGAGGGAACTCCGAAAATAGAAATCCATGATTCGATAAAAGCACGGGCAACAGTCTCCGAAGAAATATCGGGTATGGGGGTCGCTTGGGGCCAGCGGGTATAACGATCAACGCAAGTCAGGAGATAGGTGAACTTGTTACTAATTGGTAGGGGACCAACTATTTCAACATGAACGTGTTGAAAACGGGAGTTCGGGAGATCAAATTTGCCAAGGGAGGTCTTTGTATGACGGTGTATCTTGCTCGTTTGACAAGCAACACAATGTTTAGCTCAAAGGCGAATGTCAGTACGGATATTAGACCAAATAAAGCGTGCTGTGATGAGCTTCACTGTAGAACGTATCCCGGGGTGAGATAAACCATGTAAATGGTCGAAAACATTCCGCCGATATGATTGAGGAACGAAAGGCCTCGGATTACCGGTGGAAATGTCACAGTAAATATATTGCTCACAGTTAAGCAATGGCAAACGGACGATCTTTAGGGATTTGTTAGTCTGGATTGCGTCGAATTCCGGATCGGTCTCTTGATTTCTGGCTATCTCGGGAAGATCGATAGCCGAATTCCAGAGTTCATGAATGTCACCACGGGATAACGCATCAGCTACCACGTTGCTACAACCATCGATATGACGGATGTCGGTGGTAAACTGAGAGATGAAATCAAGGTGACGCAGCTCTCGCGGGGAATGCCGATCTGACGGTGATCGTAGGGAATAAATCAGGGGCTTGTGGTCGGTATATATTGTAAACATTCGACCCTCTAGGTTGTGACGGAAATGTTTAACAGCGAAGTAAATAGCTAAGAGTTCTCGGCTAAATGTGCTGTATCGAGTCTGAGTTGGCTGAAGCTTCTTGGAAAAGAAAGCGAGTGGTTCAATATTACCATCCACTATCTGTTGCAGAACGGCGCCAACAGCGACCTGCGATGCATGGGTAGTCAACAAGAGACGCGTCGAGGGGTCTGTGTTGAGATGCTTCAAGGTTGTAGCCTTAATCAACCGTTCCTTGATAGCAGCGAACGCAGACGTGGCTTCAGTACTCAGAACCAGTGTCTTGGCATTTCCTTTCAAAAGATCTGTAAGCGGTTGTAGGGTTTGGGCGCACTGAGGGATAAAACGGCAGTAGTAATTCACCATACCCAAAAAACGGCGTAGACTTTTGATGGACTGGGGGAGGGGGTAGTCAGCAATGGCTTGGGCTTTTGCATGGACGGGTTGAATACCTTCGGCGTCGATCGTGTGACCGAGAAATTCGACGGAATTCTGATTAAAAACGCACTTTTCAAAATTGATCGTGATGCCATAGTCAACGAAACGTTGTAAAACGGTGTTCATATGTTGAAAGTGTTCGTCGGTGGATGAGCTTGCTATAAGAACATCGTCGATATAAACGTAAACAAAATCCAGGCCTCTTAAAACTTCATCCATGAAGCGTTGGAAAGACTGCGCTGCGTTACGTAGACAAAATGGCATGCGTAAGAATTCGAATAAGCCGAAGGGAGTAATAACAGCAGTTTTTGCAATATCTTCCGGGGCCACGGGGATTTGATGATATGCTCGAACAAGATCCAACTTTGAGAAAACACTTTTACCGCGTAGGTTCAACGCAAAATCGTGAATATGGGGGATGGGATAACGGTCCGGAACAGTAATATTATTTAGAGCGCGGTAATCACCGCAGGGTCTCCAATCACCGTTCTTTTTAGCAACCATATGTAGGGGAGAAGCCCACGAGCTGCTAGATGGACGTACAATGCCCATGTTGATCATAAGATGAAATTCACTTTTAGCTGCTTTCAGTCTATCTGGTGCCAGGCGGCGGGAACGTGCAAAAACCGGGGGACCTTTCGTGAGAATGTGGTGGAGGACATTGTGCTTAGGTTTATCGCTATTGGACGAAGGGCGTGTGAGGGAAGGGAACTTGCAGAACAGTGACGAAAATGTGTCGTGTTCGGGCACAAACACACGCAATCCAAGCGTATTGATGCAGGCTACATCCCCGTGGACGTTAAGTGACGTGGTATCGTCGCGTAACATTCTCTGTCGCACATCGACCGTTAGGCCAAATTTGCTGAGAAAGTCAATACCAATAATCGGTTTTTGGACGTCCGCAATCAAAAAGATAAACGGGAATTGCCTACGCAAACCAAGGTTTAATGTCAAACAAGTCTCACCATAGGTCGCGATCTTTGTGTTGTTGGCCGCCTGTAGTGTAATGCCGGAGGGTGTCAGGTTGCGTTGTGCCTGAGATCGGGGAATAACACTAACTTCTGCACCTGTGTCGACGAGAAATTTCAACCGCGTGGATGAATCGTACACAAAAAGCAGGCGACTGTGGGAGGGGCCAGCAGCAGCTGTCGCGATTACTGGCTGGCGTAGAAGTTTCCCGCAGGCTTAGTTTGAAAAGCCTTTGGGTGTTTACATCCGGGTCGACACTTCTTTGCCTGATCGCCAAATCGGTAATGATAGTAGCAGAACGGCTTGTCGTTATGCGAACTCTGTCGACGTCGAGAACTACGAATGGGACTTCTATGGCGACCAAAGTTAATCGCAGCTTCAAGTCGTGACAGACGTTCAGTTATCGCGTTTATTGGAGAAAAATCGCTTTTAGGAGTACTCTCGGTTACGGCGCTAACGGATCGCGGGGCCATGAACTCGTGTATTTTGTCGGCAGTTTCAGCCAATTTTTCGAGTTTTAGAAAATCGCTAGACGCGGCGAGAATAGTTTTAGTGTTCACCAGTAAGCACTTTAGCCAAAGATGGCGTAAAATCGAATTGTCCATGTTCGTCTGCCGACTAATGAGCGCATGGACCGTAGTATCTGGGATGGGGTACGATCACCTAGTTCAACGCCAGATAAAAGTTTCTGTAAACGCGCTTCATCAGAAACGGATGTGCGTTTAAGTACGGCTGCCTTAAGTTGCGAATAGGGATCTTCGCTAGGCATGGGGTCAATAAAATCAATAACTTCGGAGGCAACTGAAGTAGGGAGATTGGCGGCGACGTATGAAAACATTGTCTCTTGTCGTGAGATGCCTCTGCAGCAAAAAACAGCTTCTAACTGTGCAAACCAAATTCGAGGATTTGAAATATCGAACGACGGGCACGCCATGCTAATGGCGTTTTCCGATGGGTGACCAGCTAGTAAATCATTTGATGACATCGTAAAATTCAGGGAGTTCAGAGCAAAAAAAATGTATATAGATATAGATGAAACGGGCTCACCAAATATGTAGCGGATAAATACTCAAAATAAGAACGCAGAAATTACAGAGAATAGCTGTAACTCACGAAATGTTCAGAGAATACAAATCCGTCACAATATCCTTCTTCTTCTTCTTGATAGACGACAGGGGGTCAAGCCCTTGTAAGCCGCATCTCTTTATATCAGCAACCTAGTCCAGGAGAACCTCAGTTGAAGAAATCCTGTCCAGTGTTGTTCAGCTTCGCCGTGATTACAGGCCACACCTTATCCAAAAGTTGCTTGAATTGGTCTTCAGAGCTCGCTGAGATAGCCTCTTCCGGAAGCGCATTCCACAAGTTAACAATTCTTGTTGAGAGCGTGAATCCCTGAGGTAGGCGTAGTGTCCTTCGCTTTTGAAGCTTTAGAGCATGGCCACGGGTTCTTGCGTCCGTCACGAGAGGGAAAAACTCGCGCAGCTCGTCACCATAAGCTCCCAGTAATATGCGACGAGTTAGCAGCAGGTCGCAGCG
>JACCGJ010010219.1:0-19097 GCA_013407085.1 Atriophallophorus winterbourni
AGTATCGCCTGTGCATCTGTGTATGAGTCGACGAGCAGAACTATGTCATCAGCATAATCCAAGTCGAGAAGCTTGGTGCCTGGCATTATGTGAACTCCGAAGGCTGGTGCACCGTCGCTGCATAATTCCATGATAGCATCAATTACGAAATTGAACAAAAACGGAGAAATCGGACATCCTTGTCGGACGCCACTTGTAGTGTTGAATTTGGGAGAAAGTTCGTTGTAAACCTTAACGCATCCGGATGTATGAGCATACAGTGCGCGTAGTATGTTGACATACTTATGCGGAACGCCTTTGCACAGCAAGGTCTTAAACAGAACATTTCGATCGACTGAATCAAATGCTCCTTTGAAGTCTAAAAAGATGGCTATTGTCGGCTGTCGATAGGTGTGTCGCAGTTCTAAGATCCGTCGAAGAGTAAAAATGTGGTCGACACAGCCTCTGCCAGGCCGGAAGCCAGCTTGCTGCTCACGGATCTGTGATTCCCTATGCGATGTTAATCTTCGAAGACATATGGACGCTAATAATCTCGTAATGATGGTAGTGAGACTTATCCCACGGTGATTAGAGCATGAGCTTCGCACACCTTTTTTAAATATAGGTATGATAACTGATTCGCCCCAACTCGGAGGGACGGATTCTGGCATCCACACTTCACGGAGGAGATCTCCTAATGTGCTGATTAGTACTTGGCCACCTTCTTTGAACAAAACAGGCGGTATGTCATCGGGGCCAGCAGCTTTGAATCGTTTCATGGATTCGATACATGCTTTAATTTCTAAATCATTAGAGGGATCTACGCTAACAAGCCAAGGATCACACTGCCTCAAGTGAGGGAATGATTATGTTGCAGGCGACCAGCTGAATTGTTATTCAAAATGTTCGGCCCAGCGTGACAGGCGGCGATTCTTATTAGTGACAACAGTACCGTCTAATTCCGCTATAGTCTCACTCACTCCTTGTTTCGTAGGCCCAGTCGATCGAATAAGTTGGAAGAGTTTTCGCACGTTACCCGCATTATTTGCTATTTCCATTTCTTCGACCTTATTTAGCCACCACCTTTCTCTGTCTAGTCTTAAGCTCCGTTTAATTTCATTCCTCACGCGTCTACGCTCTGTATTGTGTCCAGGACCATGAGGTATTTCGCGTCGCTGGTGAAGAATTTCTATAGAGCGCTGTGAAATCCAGTGGGACTTTTGTGTTGGTTGTGCAGTCTCACAGGCTGTTATTGCGGCGGCTCGCATAATCCCTGCAATTTTGTTCCACCTTTCATCGGTAGTTGCATACTGGGCAACTGGGAGTGAGTTACTCAAGGTGGTCCTATAAATGTCTTGAACTGCAGGCTGAAAGAATTTTTTGACAGCAATGCGTTTCCCATTCGAGGGCTTCGTACCGGAGAACTTTAACGAGAACCTACATCGCACAAGAGCATGATCTGAATCTACGCAGGTATTCCAAAAAGAGCGGCAGTCCTCAATGCAACCTCTCCAGCGAGCACTTATGGCGATAAGTATGTATGTATGAAAGCACAAACCTGATCCAGGCAAAGTGCCGCACAGTCAGAGACTGCACGTGGGCTGAGATACTGTCAGGTTGCCCAGGCCTAGACAGATATGAGGGGGAATAAAAATAGAAATGATAGTGAAACTCCAGCGTATTTCAGCATGCAGCTCATTACCGTTGGCCAATCAATTTAGCACGATGTTAGCCGCACAGCACATAAATGCTGCACGAATGCACATCCGTGCACAATGGCGGTATGGTCGATTTGGGCCGAAGGTTGGCTTCCATCCGGCGAGCGCCATGTGGCACATTGACATCTTTTATGGCGAAAGAAGGTGCTGCTAATGAATAATCGAGATTGTGCACAGAATTGTATAAACCGTTCACCATTATCTGTGCGTTGGCTTTCAAGACCAAACATGCCACCTAATTGTGATTCAGATGTATCTAAGCGACCTAGTCTGGCATTCATATCTCCTGCTAAGACAACAATATCGGAGCTTTTTGCACGTCGCAAAAAGCATAAAGATCGTCGTAGAAGGCGTTCTTCTCGTCGTCGGAATTGGTGTTAGTTGGAGCGTAAGTTGCTACAATAAACAAGCATCTCTGATTAGAAGATTTTGAGTTTGGTCTAATATTAGTGGCGAGTCTAACTGCGCACATCCTGCTATTGAGAGGAATCCAATCGATTAGACAGGATTCGGCACGTGAATTCAGCACTATACCAACACCCGCCTGTCCTGAAATGGCAGCTACAGAATCGCCAGAGCAGCGCAAAAAGTAGCGAGTTGAAAGATTTGGGGCAGTAAGTTTAGTAATTATAGACGGATCATATAAGCGCGTTCCCGATAAACAGCAAACATCAATAGATAGACTATCTAAGGTAAGAGCCAGTGCAGCTTGCTGGCCTATTTGTCTCAGAGTCCTGACATTCATGGCTCCGATGTGAACAGAGGTCCGTGGTTTAAGAAAGTGATCTGTAGATTCGCGAACAGAAAATGTTCCAACATGTTCAGCGCGGTCTTTTCTAAAGCTGGGATTGACAGACGGAGAGTTGTTAAGAGTGGATGGGGAGGGGAAGGGTCGGAAACAGTTTGAAGAGTAGGGCCAGCAGTAGCTTGTTTTCGCTTACCCGCCCTGCTGTATGCAGCAGGTAAGGCGACCCTGTTTATCGTGCGCGACGGCCGATGCACTATGGAGTTGGTTGGTTTTCGTAGTAATAGTCATGGTCATGGTTGTATGCGGGCTGGGATACTGCCAGGTCGCCCATGCCTAGACAGGAGAACAATTAGGGTTCTCGACCAAAGCCTTTGGCTAAACAGCCTGACCCACAAGGCAGCGGGTTAGGTTGAGACCGTGTTCGTCTGACCTCTATCCATTGACCTTCCTGGTATGAGTGACTCTGAAGGTGCTCGGAGAGCACCACCCAGCATAGCTCAATGGGTCATAGAGGTACAAAAACCATCGCACCACGTTTAGGTCCAGTCACAGCGCGATGGATGCATCACAGACCATAAGATTAAAACTGCAGGATATTAAACTCAGCTTTTGTTTCAAAAATGGAGCGGAAATGTACACAAAATTTAGGGATAGATCTCGGGTAAAATAAGTGGTAAGAATAGACGCCTTTTAGAGTCCATCGCTATTTACCACATTGTGCTTTGGTGGAGGTGGTTGTTGTGTACAGTCTAGCAGCGCACTTAATGCCATTCGACGACCACGAATCCAATATTCCTCGATCACAACTGGTCTGCATTGACTGCACAAATGACAAGTACACACAGAAGAAGGCCAACCGAGTCGCAACATTTGCCCAATCGAAGAATTACGTGGCAAGTATATACAAACAGACGGGCATAAATGAACGGCCGTCTCAACGGTGGTAGACAACAGTGGAATATCATCCAAGTTTTTGGTCGGTTCCACAGCTTCTTCAGCGTACAGAAGCCATCGACGCCGTTTCTTTTTATTCCAACTACTAGATCCTGGAGGCATGATTCTGTCGGCGTATCCTGGCCCTCCCCATGGAGGGGACATGAATATACGGTCAAACAAAGTGGAACAGGTTTTACTTTGGTCTGTAGTGGTTTGCTGGTCCGATTCATTTTGCGAGGCAATCACCGAACGGAAACATCGCATTAGTAGCAAAGCATCTCCACAAATTGGCATTATTTTGGACGAGACGGAGTAGATTTCAGCATTGTGTTTCAAAAGTGTGAGCCGGGAACAATTGTTGTCTACGGCGAGCACTGAAATAGAACAAAAAGGATGAGATGTATTTTTACACAACATTGGTTACTAGCACAGCAGTTAAGCAACTGTCTAGCCTAGAGAAATTATCATGGAACCAGAACAAGATGACAGCTTCTATCTATTAATTGATAGTCCGTTGATGATTGGAGAGTAGAGTTTGACGATTTTACGCCCGGGTTCGATATGATTTGGACACAGTTTATGCGAATGAGAAGGAGACAAACACGAAACATAGGTCTGGAGCTAGATAAAGTGCCGAAAAACAAGTAAAACACACTAATTAATGAGATTGATTGAAACGGAAAGTCATGTATCAAAAAGAGCAGAGATCATTTGCAACAGCTTTACATGAAGTTGCGCTGTAACTGTAGACCGAGGGAACACCGACAACAAATACATGAGCGATGCCATCAAACACAAGTCATTCAACTGTTCAAGAAAGCATGCTAAACAGCCAGGAATCGACTATCAATGTCGATCTTCAAGACAAGATTATTTTTCCTGAAGGGGAGAATATTGCTAGATGATTGAAATGGTAAACAATGTGTGTATGTATGGAAGCACAAGCCTGATCCAGGCAAAGTGCCGCACAGTCAGAGACTGCACGTGGGCTAAGATACTGTCAGGTTGCCCAGGCCTAGACAGATATGAGGAAGAAAAAAGAACAGGAAATGGTAGTGAGACTCAAGCCTGTTTCAGCATGCAGCTCAATACCTCTGGCCAATCAATTTAGCACGGTGTTAGCCGCACAGCACAAAATACTGGTAAACAATAAACTCACCCAGACCACAAGTTTGAGCAAACTGAATGCTATTACCACCCACACCGCAAAATACGTCCAATATTAGGTCACAAGCTAAGGAAGACGCTTGTTGCCGCGCGATCGATTCCGGGGTTACGCTGTACCACGATTCTGCAATAAATCAATAGAGTTTCGGACAGCCACACAGATTAACCGAACAATGAGAGACGAACAAATAAGTAATCTTTATGCGAGTTTGTTCAAACAAGTTCAACCGATTTATTTCCTGCGAAGAATTTGGCGAACGAAATTCGAGCATTGCGAATTAACGCATCTAATCAACTTGGTACTCACCTTTCTAAATCAACGGCGTATTCTTTCAGCTATCTAGCATGTCTTGTTTTGGACATGGGATTCATGGTGATGATTAACCAGCTATTTTCTGCGAGAGTATGTGGCTTGGGGCTGTTGTTTCACGAAAACAAGCCAACGTGCCAATAAATAGGAGACTCGTTAGTTTCAATAACTAATGGAAATGGTCACGGTGCACTAGCGACTAGTTCCAGACAAGGTACGAAAATTCCACGGATCCATTCGGTTTTCCGGGAGAAGCCATTCCGTATACAATAAAATCTTCCACATTCTGTGACGGTGTTTTGAACAAACATACCAACACAGAAGGAAATTACTTTAAACGGGTGTGCCCGTAAGTGGATGAATGGACTGACACGAAAGGTTAACTAGTGAGCAAGATTTGAGTAATTAGTTATGTAAACGGTTAATCTTGGGTCAACCATCTTATATTTCTTTTTTTGCTGCTGAAGGTAATTTACTTGATAGGATAAAAGCTGAAAGCATGCTGCGACAATTAAGCATGACAGTAGAACAAGTAAATCCATTTATAATATGTATGAAGACTCATACGAGCACTAGCTAAAATTTGTACGAACTGTTCTATCCACCTTCAACATTTCTTAACGGTAGAAAAAAGCTTGAAATACCAAATATGCATACCCCTGTCCATCTGAATGCCGAGATCAAATCGCTCAAACAACTCGTACCGTCTCCTCCAATATCGCATAATAACAGGATCATTGAAATAGCAAGATTTTGAACGTTTCCTGAACATGTTGATACATTATGAAACGATGTACTTCTTGCGAACGCTTTCTTGCGATATTTTCGATCTCACTGGGGGTAACACGGTTTTGGATGGGGTATCAGGAAGCTGAGGAGCATCCTCACTCTCGCTTGAAGATACATCGGAAAGATTATCGATAACGTCAGGCTGGAAACCGTTTAGAAAATCTCTCAACATGGGAAAGTTTGTGATGAAGCATACACAGATGAAAGTAATCATTTATTAAGAATATCGACATGATTACATTGTTACTACAGAATGACAATTCTGTGACATTTTTAAATATGTGACATCTGTTAAATTAAAATTACAGGGGATGGATAAATATGCGAATTATCACAAGGAATCCACGCTTGATATGCGATAGTGATAGATTACGAGATCACCAGATATTGAGGTTTTAAGTATGAATATGCGAAATCCCTGCGAGAATTGGATTCCCTAATAAAGGGCACCGCTCGGTCAAATACTAGTACATTTCGAGTTCTAGTTTTTTTTAAAAAGAGTAAGTGCCGTGTAGCGTCTCAATTTTCTTATGCAAGGCATTCAACTCCTTGAAAATTAGATCCAGTACGGGCGAGCCAGAAACAATTGAATATTGCTACTTTTGAGTACTGATCTTACTGAGCTTAGTGTTTTTTCAAAGTTCCAGCCTGGGAGAGGTAGCTTGCTTGGGAGAACGGGGCAACTGCCTAACTTTGTCTACTTTCGCCTTGGCTGCCGTTGTTCCAGATCTCATATTCGCAAGCACAACAGATGCATACGTTTGAGTGGGTACGAATTCAGACGAGCTTGGCGAAATCATACTATTCTGTGGTTTTGGATTAATCGAAACCGCGTCAGTGGCAGACTTATGGCAGCCGCTGCAATACTACCGCAACCAGTGGTACTTTACATAAATCTCATAGTGTATTTAATATTTTTTGTGGGGCCTTTAAATTAGCCGTGCATGAAATTAATTTCTCCACACATTTTTATCCGATATTTTCGGTAAATTCTAACGATATCTGCTTACCAAATGTATCATAGTTTCGTATAAAACGTCAATTTTGTATGCGCACTGTTTGAACGAATTACGTGATTCAGGGTTTGATGTTGAAGCCTTTGTTCACGTGTAAATGAACTGCATCATAAATAAAAGTTTCAATTAAGATGAACAAGAAATATTGTGAATTTTAAAAATTATAACCTAAAGTCGTGCCATTACTTCGCTGTGACCGTACAACAAGAGGAGGTGGTGTGCTGGTTTATCATCACGAATCAGTTCACTGCGAACCATTACCGGACCATGCGTTAGGAGACTCTGATGCCCTTTGATGCCAAATCTCACTCAAGCGAGACAGTCCTCTGCGGATTGCAATTGCTTATAGATCTCTCTGTAATACTTCAATGCTCGATTCCTCCCTTCTGTCATCAATTCGACATGCTTTAAGTAAAAGACTCTTCCACATACTGATAATGGGAGACTAACTGTCCCAGCCTTTATGGTGAACATGCCTCTCACCCATTTGACGCCGCGCTGTCCAAATATTGGCAACCTATCCATTATACAATCATGTTCACGAAGCTACTCGGTTTCGGGGCACAAATACACCATCCCTTCTGGATCTCATCATCACCAACGAAAAGTTAATGATTGAAAAACCTCCTCTAACCGTCACTTGGGCCACAGTGATCATATTGTCTTGACATTCACTCTTGTATCTTTCATGGATTACTTCAACGAACCTCGTCCTAAGTGCCGCTGGATTACTGATCTAGGCCTGTGTCACCAACACGTCATAGCCAATTCATGGGATTTCTTAATGTTTGACCAGATCGATTTGGTATGGATCACATATTTAACTCAGTGACACGCGCTGTTACGTCTTGCGAGGCACGAAAATTCCCTCCGTCGGATGAACCCCAGATCATTCCTTCGCAGCCGAACACGCAAATCCATAGCACAGCGAAACGTGGCGTGGCGGTGTTACCGGACAGGACGAAATCGAACTGACTAGGAAATTTATAAGTCATTGCGAAATCGTTGCACATATCTTAGCCGCCAAGACAAATGTCAGTATGAAATGCACATCTGTAACAAGTTCTTGGATAACCCAAAAGGTTTTTTCCAATTTGTGAATCAGAGACGGATAGTTAAAGTTGGAATTCCATCCCTAGTCCACGCAAATGGTCCCACATTAACAGCCTCGGAGGCTGCAAAACTGTTGTCTGAACACTACGCCCCAATTTTCAATCCCATTTATTCTACAAACTCCTCTCATTTATCTTCTCCCTCACATGACGTACATGAAATGCTGGAAATAATGTTTACCCCTGATGCGGTCCACAAGAAGATTTCACGTCTACGGCAATACTCTTCACCAGGACTCGACAGCATCCTGAAAGTAGCCTTATTGCACATATCTCATCTACTTGCAACGTATTTTCAACGTTGTATGGACTCCGCTGTCGTCCCCCAAGCTTGGAAAGGTGTTATCACTCCTATTTTTAAAGGCGGCATTCGGCAGGAACCCGCAAATTATCACCCCATTGTGCTTTTTAAAATAGGAGCGATAACACCTTCTTTCCAAGCTTGGGGACGGCAGCGAAGTCCATACAGCGTTCAAAATACGAGGCAAGTAGATGAACTATGTTCAATGCGGCTACTTTCAGGATCTAAGGTGGATGTCGTCGAGTCCCGGTAAGGAGTATTGCCGTAGACATGAAATATTCTTGTGGCCTGAATCAGGGATAAACTTTATTTTCTGTCATTTTTTGTACGTCATGTGATGGAGAAGAAAAGTGGGAGGATTTGGTAGGATAAATAGAGTAGAAAATTGTGGCGTAGGTTTGCAGCTTCCGAGGCGGTTGAGGTGAGACCATTTGCGCTAACTAGGGATGGAATTCCAAGTTTAACTACGCGTCTCTGATTCACTAATAGGAGCAAACGTTTTTGGGTTGTCCAAAAACTTGTTAGAGATGTGCATATCATATTGACATTTGTTTTGGCGGCTGAGATATGTGTAATTATTTCGCAATGAGCTATAAATTTCCCAGTCCTTTCGATTTCCTCCTGTCCGGTAACACCGCTATGCCAAGTTTCGCTGTGCTATGGCTTTCCGTGTTCGGCTGCTAAGGAATGATCCGGGGTTCTTTTGACGAAGAGGCATTTCGTGACTAGCCAGACGTAGCAGCGCGTGCCACTGAGTTAAAAACGTGCTCCGTGCAATGTCAATCTGGTCAAACATTAATAAATCCCATGAGTTGGCCGCGACAAATTGGTGGAAGTGGCCTACATCGGTAATCCAGCGGCTATTAGGACGAGGTTCGTTGAAGTAGTCCACGAAAGAGACAAATGTGAATGTCAAGACAGCATGATCGCTGTGAACCAGTGGAGAGTTAATGGAAAGGTTTTCAATCATTAACTCTTCGTTCGTGACGATGAGATCCAGATGAGATGGTGTATTTGTGCCCCGAAACCAAGTAGTTTGGTGAACATCATTGTATAATGGATGTGTTGCCAATATTTCGGACAGCGCGGCGGCTGGGACAGTTGAAGTCTCCCATCATCAGTTTGTGGAGGAATCTCTTTCTTAAAGCATGATGACAGATTTGAGTGAGATTTGGCACCAAATATCAGAGTCATCTAACGCAGGGTCAGTTAGTGGTTCGCACGGATGTGCGATCGTACAGTACTTATGTGCTGTGCGGCTAACACCGTGCTAAATTGATTAAGCAGAGGCAGTGAGCTGCATGCTGAAACAGGCTGGAGTCTCACTATCATTTCTAGTTTCTTTCTCATATCTGTCTGGGCCTGGGCAACCTGGCAGTATCTTAGCCTATGTGCAGTCTCTGATTGTATGGCACTTTGCCGGGATCAGGCTTGTGCTTTCTTACTTACTTACTAGTGAAGTTATTCGTGATGATAGAACAGCACACCAATTACTTTTGTTTTATGGTCACAGCAACGTAATGAAATGGAAAAAAGAGATATTTGGAATGGTGAGTTCCGCATCATGAACTGTGCTTGATAATCACGTCTCCATAACGGCTATTAGGTCCCTACTTCGGTGTAGGCAACCGGGTAGTATCATGCCTACGTTCAACGATGCCGATGACAACGCTTTGTAACCCCCTTCTCGCTTTGTACATCTCATTGTTTATGTTGAACGGCACTATATCTGTATCAGATTGTGCAAATATAATAAAATAATAATTAGGTCCAATGAGCACAGGAAATGGCAGTAACGGAGTTCCGGAAGTTTCTTCAAGAAACCAGCAGCATTTTTGTACCAGCATGAAAGGCTGGATTGCGGAGTTTGCAGTCTGGCGAAAGGGTGCAGTTATTTTGCCGGCTTCATTGTAACCGGCTGCGGGAAGTTTTTTGAATCGGTCGTGTGAAACTAGCATACTGATTTGTGCTGGATGTGACAGATGGTTGCTGACGAGGTCTTGGTTTGTCAACTGCGGAACGAAGAGGGTAATTTTTATGTGCAAAGCGTTTGTTATCCTAGCACAAGCGCAATCGGATTGGAAGGTAATTTTCATAACACGTGAATTTTGCTAAGTTCTTGGCTATAGCGCCATTGAGATCAGTCGTGTAGTGTTTTCAGCTAAATCGTCACTTTCAAGTTCAGGCGGCACTTTGCCTGGATCAGGCTTGTGCTTTCACATCACATCACATCAGGCGCACCGTGGACAAAATTCTGCGTTTATCGTTCGCCGATTTTCAATCGTAGCCTTTTCACATTTGCATCTGCCTCTGAGACCAAGGAAGGTCACGAAAAATACGCACAAGCAAATTTGTATTTCGGAGAAGGTGGGCCGAAAACAATACCTCTTCAACCTTCTCAGGGAAGTCAAGGGTGATTCGAAGTAGACGTAGGGCGTCCACGCGAGTCAAGTTTGGGCGCCTGGAAAGACGTGCTAAAGAAACAGCGTTTACATCAAGTTGCAGGTTTTCACATAGAGCTCGCCATCGTTGCATATCATATTGCCTGTGTGCTTGAAAGCATGGAGATTAACTTTCCCGCACATTTGTACATTCAGTGGGCAGGGATTGGATGTTGTGGTGATTGGCCTTTGGAACTGCAGGCAGTTCCGCAGCGTTGTTAGGTTGTAATTTCACGAGCTGCCGGAAAGAGCTAGTGTGTGATTTTGTTGATCAAGGCGGACGTAACACTACCTGAACATCCTTAGGACTTGTGCAAGCAGGCAGGGTGTCCGTTTCCAGTAGACTCGTGGCGTAGCAGTCTGGTGATAATAGCAACATACGGGTCCGGAAATGATGATGTGGACGCGATGGCTATTACCTCCGCGTAAGTAGTTTTCTGAGGTGGGTCTTCAGCTGGTTTCAAGTTCGTTGATTCGCCATGAACAACAGATTTAGGCATTTTTCGACCAGTTTGTCCATGTAATATGTGAGGAGAGGTATTGGTGCGTTTCAAAGACAACATGAATATCAAACCACCTATTCAATTATGGCTAAAAATCAGTAAATAAAAAAGGCCACGCAGAGTCAAATCAATTCTTGAAACCCACTAACGAAGTGAAACAAACAATCTCTTTCGTATGCCGAATATAGTGATTTACTACCCATTCACAAAAGATGTACTTGTGAACATTAGACCGCTTGGCCAGTTTTAATGAGTGGCCTTGAGTACGCAAATTTGGCGCGTGAGCAAACATTTCACTTCAAGTTCAAGTTGCACAGGGCTGAAGGTGGCTAAAAGCCAATCACGCGCCATATTTCCTTCGACGGTATGCGGTTGAACATCCGGTACTTTGATATTGAGTATATAGTTACGTTTCACACGTTCTTGTTTTCGGATATACAGAAAGTAAGATAGGGGTTCTCTTTCCAGCATCGGCTATAACGCGGTGCTTCAACCCGAATAATCTCTTGGCTTCGCGATCGGCGAAGATTTCAAATAGACAAAAAATATACGTTTTGGCAGTTGTGGGTGCTTCTCTGCAGCTTTCCACTGAAAGAAATTCTGGACGCTCGATTGGCTTGTTAGCCACATACTGTCCTGTGCAAACTGAACTGAACTGATCTGAACTTCGCCGGCACGGTGAGAGGTCATCTATTCAGGAAACAATGCAATAATATGCGTGAACAATGTATGATTTATGAAATCACTAGCCTAGTCGAGGCAAAGTAAAGCACATTCGTAAACTGCATGTGAGCTAAGATGCTGTCATGTTGACCAGCCCTAGACAGAAATGAGATTAAAAAGTTACAATAAGTTTTCGTAGTATTTTAAGCTTTTTTATTGGACAATGTGCAGAAATATGATAGGCCATTTAGCGTCTAATTCCCTTTTAAAGCTCAAAACATTTGGGAGGCTTACTAAACAATCTGGGAGCTTTTTCCAGAAATTGACCACATTGTTGCTGAAAAAGTGCTTACGTGCCAGCAACCTGGGCCTACTCTTAAGAAGTTTCCTAAAATTACCCCTAAGAGCTGCTTTAGGTGCAAGTTTAAGGAGTTCAGTAATATTATCAACCGTAAGACCCTTTAGAATCTTAAAGGCTTCTATTATGTCGCCTCTCACCCGCCATCTTTTTAGTCCGAATAGATCGAGGTCCTTGAGTCATGCCTTATAGTTTTTTTCCTGTCTGACTCACAACCATCCTAGTCGCAAGGCGCTGGACCCTTCGAGACATGCGATATCTATTTTTGAAGTACGTTGCCCAGGATTGAACGCAGTATTTCAAGTGAAACAGGACGACTACTTTGTATAAGGTGATGAAGATTGAAGGTTTTTGGCATGACAACGCTGAGCGCAGTCTGAACAATTCTCTGTGATCCTTGTTTGCAGCTTCGGCACATTGAGTATCCCACTTAAAATCTCCTGTTATAATAATACCAAGATCCTTCACTTTCTGAGCAGCAGCTATTCTCATAGTTCCTTCGCCGACTTCTAGTTCGGTTTTCGCTAAATCAGTCGTCAGAACGCAGCTCTTCCCCAAGTTTAGTGGCAACTCACAGGTCTTTGTCCACTCTATTACTTTTTCTAAATCAGAGATAAGCGTATCTCTACTGTCGGTTCCTAGGATTTTAACATCATCAGCAAACAGGAAGCAGCGTGAACTCAAGCAGGCTGCCAGGTCGTTCACAAAAATAAAAAAAGTAGCGGACCAAGCACCGAGCCTTGAGGCACTCCACTGAGAATTAGTGATTCCTCCGAGTACACCTTTGCAATTCTAACATAGTTAGTGCGATTAGTTAAGAAGCTGTCTAACCATCGATGTAGTTCACCTGTGACGCCACAGAAGGTACATATGGTTCACTGAGTCGAATGCCTTTTGAAAATCAAGATAGCATACTTCGACTACTCTCCCTTCATCGAGAAAGCTTAGAAGATTGGTTAGGTAGGACCTTTCTTTCCAAAATCCGTGCTGGGCATTGGATAGTAAGGAATTGGATACCAAATGTTTACATACCTGGTGCCGAATGATTTTTTCCAAGCACTTGCAAAGAATGCTTGTCAGGCTTACTGGCCGGTATTTGCGTACATCCAAAATGGGAACCTTTTTGTATTTGGCTACTACCGCCACATGTTTCAAATCATCCGGTAGTATGCCTTGGAGTAAGGTAGCTTCCAAAAGATTTCTGATTACCACGCTAACTATATTCGCGAGTGGTTGGAGAATAGCCGGATGTATAACGTCGGGGCCAGCCGACTTAGTTTTATCCAGCTGCAAACGAACTGTGGTGACCATTTCCTGATTAACCTCCACCGAGCTAAAGAGAAGTGCTCTGCACTCGTGAGTTTCTAAACGGTTACCTGAATCGCGTCGATAAACACTGCATAAGAATGAATGCAACGCATCGGCTTTTCCTGTGCAGTCGAACCGTGTTGCCATCATCCAGCACTAACGTACCTATTTCTTCTCTCAAAGATCGCTTGGACTGAACATAGCCATATAAAGGTTTCAAGTTAATTTTTGCTTTTTTGGCAAGTCTGGATTCGAAGTCCCTTTTAGATTTCCGTTGTAGCGCAACAGCTGAATTTCTGGTCTATATGTACTGCAGTCTAGATCTGTGAGCTGCAAAGAATTTGTAAGCCCTCCAGCTACGGTCACGACATCTAATGGCCTTGTGAATAGACGCGCTCCACTAGGGGGTTTACCTCGCGGTCTCACTGGTTGTAGAGGAGCAAAACTTTCCTGTAGTTCTAAAAGGTGCCTTTTTATAATAGCCCACCTGATTTCTACACTAGGTTCTAATTCGTTTGGTTCCCAACTTAGATTCATTACTTGAGTTTGTAGTTGGACGATGTTTATTCGACCAAAGTTGCGGGAGATCTTCACTTGGTGACTAGGATGCACTAAATTCCAGTCAAGAAGAATTACAGCGTGGTCGTTCTTGCCTAGTGGCGAAAGGTATTTGATTCCATAAATATCTCTCATGAGACGATAGAACCAAATCTAAAGTGGACGGAGTATGTCCTGACCTAAACCTTGTAGGTTCCTTGACTTGCTGATAAAAGACCCGACATGAAAGCAGTCCAGATATTGGGACTCAGCTGACTCTGGTGAAGAAATTTCGGTACGCCAATCAATGCCCGGGAGATTGAAGTCTCCAACAATTAGTAATGTGTTGCATTGCCCTTTTAGTAATTCCAATGTATTCACTATTAATTGATCGTCTAATGATGAAGAACTCGAACTTCTATAAGCACATGCAAGTGCCAGTCTCCTCCTAGCGACAGTAAGAAATACCGATGTTAGTTGGATTGAGTGAGAAGCAATCTTTATCGATGTCTCACTGTGTGGAAGATCTTTGTTTATCATAATTGCCACTCTCCCTCCCGTAGCATCTTCTTCTTCTATCCCTATCCTTACGATAGATGGCGTACTTAGTTGATACAAATGACGGAACATGATCATCTGGTTTCAACCATATTCAGAGATGGCAATTATGTCGACCTGGTTTTCCAGAGCAGCAAGCTGCAGCTCACTTCACTTATTACGTATACTGCAAGCATTTGTGTACAGTGCACGGGTATTTCTATTCTGCGCACATTTTAATCTACCCCTACTAGGGGTTGGAGCACCGTCGCTGATACCCCGTTTTTTGAAACCGAAGCAGCAGAGAAGTGGTTAGACTGCGCTTGCAAACGAGCTTTCACCGACCTAATGGCAGTTGTACATAGAATTTCCTCGTTCAGGAGCCTACTGAAAAGCGAAACTTGCTTATTTGCTTGCGTAGTGCCTTGAAGACCTGAAAAGCGTTCGCTTGCCAACGAGTTTTCCATGCACTGGTATTCTACTGGCGGGCTATTTTGGGGTACATCTTCAATTACAACTACAGACGATGACTTAAACATTTTATGTTGGCTGAGGTTTATCCATTTTATTGGAGTTTTTAAGCCAGTCGTGGGCGTTTTTGAACGCTTTTCAAGAAAATGTGGTTGGGGCCCCGTATCCTGGACAACTTTGAAACGCCCATTTGTGTAGCGTTCAATGTAAGCACATTTTGAAAGAAGCTTATTTCTGTCCAGCTGGTTTATAAATTCTACCAAAATCGGACGAGCGCTACTTATAGTTGGGTTCCACCGGCCTACACGATGGACCCTTTCTACCTGGCAGTTGATTAGCCCTGCCATACGCAAAATGTCTTGAACCCTGTAATGGTCCATTTGCCGCCGGGATTTGCTTTCGCGCATCAGCGGCTCTTCCCTGTTTAGGATGAGCAGAGTACGAGATGGCCTCGTTTCCGCCATTTTATTGGTGCAGCAAGCTCACGAACTTGATCAGCCAAGGCATTTATTTGCCTTTCTAAAGCAACGTAGTTAGACTGCTGTGACTGTACCGGACACTTATCTTTAGCGACGGTTTTTTGTTCTTTTTACTCCCCTGTGGTGCTTTTCGATCCCTACCGATGGTACCTCGGACAGGGCCTGGTTTTGTTGATAGGGGTGTTTTTCTCACGACTTCGCCGTATGACACCATGAAACTATTTTTACAATAAGTTTCGTAATGCTTGGCAAGAATGCCAGAGCATTTTGGATGAGCCCATCTCTGGCACACATCACAAAATATGCCTTTGACAACTTTCTTATCACATTCGAATGAAATGCAGGGATATGACACTTTAGGCAGTGTTCGATTTTCAAAAAAATTTGAATATCAATAGATACATATAAAATGTTTTCAAAAATGTAATAGAATAGGTTGATTCTAGTTACGATGTGTGTATAATGCGATAAATTGATTACCAATTTACAGCAAAATCAGAGAACAGCGATTTGGAAATGGATTATGTGGGAGAGCGTGGGATATACAACCAAGTTGAACGTACCGCGCCTGTTCAAGTTCAAGTTCAAGTTGCACAGGGCTGAAGGTGGCTAAAAGCCAATCACGCGCCATATTTCCTTCGACGGTATGCGGTTGAACATCCGGTACTTTGATATTGAGTATAGAGTTCGAATGTTTCACACGTTTCCGGATATCTGGAAAGTAAGGTAGGGTTTCTCATCACCATCACGGTGAGAGGTAATCTATTCAGGAAATAATGCAGTATTATGCGTGAACAATGTAGGATTTATGAAATCACTAGCCTAGTCGAGGCAAAGTGAAACACAGTCATAAAATATATGTGGGCTAAGATGCTGTCATGTTGCCTAGGCCTAGAAAGATATGAGATTAAAAAGTTACAATAAGTTTTCGTTGTATTTTAAGTTTTTTATTGGAAATTTGCAGAAATATGATAGGTCATTTAGCGTCTAATTCCCTTTTAAAGCTCAAAACATTTGGGAGGCTTACTATACAATCTGGGAGCTTTTTATAGAAGTTGACCACCCGGTTGCTGAAAAAGTGCTTACGTGCTAGCAACCTCGTCCCACTCTTAAGAAGTTTCCCAAAATTACCCCTAGTAGCTGCTTTAGGGGCAAGTTTAAGGATTTTAGTAATATTATCACCCGTAAGACCTTTTTGAATCCTTAAGGTTTCTATTAGGTTGCCTCTCATTCGCCGTCAAAAAACATACGATACTGTGGCCTGTGCGGTCGCATTATTCTGGGCTCTTGCGTTTTTGGATCTACTTCACTCCCATCTCGTCCTATCTGGATAAATTTTACCTTTTTGCACTCCTTTTAACACAAGCATTGTGTTTATACCATTTTTGAAGGCAGAACAAGCAATTTTAGAAAAATCAGTTTTCTACATTTTGAACCAAACTAGACATACACGGGGAAGTTTGTGTGCAACACTGAATATTGGATTGAATTTGCCACCATTTGAAAGAGCTCGCTTTCTTACTTCGCTTGACACGTTACTGAAAAATCGGATCGTTTACCCACCTTTCCTCTTGGCGTGATTATTCCTACCCCACTTCCACACCCTTAAATCCGCTCCGGACCCAATTTCGCTTCATACGTGCCGACGCGCGCACACCCATTTACCACACAGATCGATCAATATACTTTTACATCCCGGCGTCATCACCTCACGAGAGAAACCCAGTGATGGTGGTCACGTGTGCAAAATTTGTCGACAGGCGGTAATTCACAATGCCCGACACGCTAGTTGTTTTATTTGTCACGATAAAGTTCATATGAAGTGTGACGTTACCCTGACTGTTGATGCTATTGTAATTATTAATAAAGATGAAATGCCAGGAGTATGCTACATCTGTCATGTACGCAGAATTGAACATGGAAACTGTACAAAGACGACCGCCAGCTCACAGACTGAAACTAATATGTGGATGTTGATTTTAGAGGACCGTATACGGGAAATTGAAGGTTTGTTAAATGACTAATTAATTAGCAAACTGAAGCCTAGACTTAAGCGTGAAGATCGTGTTTCATCTCCGTTTCTGAGGAGACAGGAAGGTAAAAAATGCGATGATGAACATACAGACATTCGACCTAGCAATTCAGAACAACTGAGGCGTTCCCATGATCCGCGAGCCTTGGAAAGGTCTGAAACAATTCAACACAATCCGCGAATAAAAAGCGAGCCGTTAAACAACCAACTTACCCCAAAACAGATAAACTCTTCTCTAGATATTCTATACTCTCATGGGATCCCAGGTTTCTAATCCCACATCTTTCTCCACATATTAGTATATCATGGTGTCTTATGGTATTCTCTGGATAACTGGACATTCAAGTGTCAGGTTACCGGACCTTAAGATATCTTGTTACACATCTTCAACGTAACCGTGCGTTTTATAATCATTTTTACCATATAACCATATCCTTAACCATTATCTGCTTATATATCTGCATATATTAGTATGTCATGAGGTCAGATAGTATTCTCTGGATAACTGGCCATTCAAGTGTCAGGTTACCAGACCCTAGAAATGCTTTTACACAAATTAATCTCAACATTGCCTTCGATAACATTTTCTATACACCATTATGTATATAACTGTCTTTTATTTCTCACGAGGCCTAGAAATGTCTCATTTTTTATCTTAACGTGCAAAATATTAAAAAAATCTACCAAAAACATGAAAAAAACGTAAAAAAACTAAAAAAAACATTATTTTTTAAATGTACATTCTTATTTCTTAAATGATGTACTATTTTACTTTGATGACCTCTCACCGTGCTGGTGAAGAGAAAATCTTTCATTATATTCCAGTGTCTTCGAATAACGAACCATCACTGTAATTGGCTCGAAATCTATCCGCCCGGGATTTGTTCCGTATGCGATTCATTCTCCTGCAGATAACGAAAATCCGGCTGGTAAACACGTTTTGGTTCGATTGGTCGACAATTCTACAAGTGCATTGGAGCACAGCACCCTACTGCCTACTCCCTGCTATTAGCCACACCCTCTCTCATCCCCCACAATTTCTTAGATTTTCTTATTCTGATGGATTTACGTTCCCTTTCCAATCTTCTTATTCAAACTTTCCGTAAAAACATGAACTTATTCATATATAATTTATTTATCAATTTTTCATGACAACATCATTACAATTCGCAACACTTTTTCCATAATTGCCTTCCATTTCTGTTCTCCATTGTTTCTTGCATCCTTGCCATTCGTAAATCTTGACATAATTTAAATGAAATTTTATTTCTATTAGACATTGATAATTTTTTCTTACCTACTGTATATTAATTTCCCTTATTGAACGGAAAAAATGTTCAAAAATCCCGCTCACTTCGGTCACTTGCACTGTACTATTTTCTTTTGCTGTTCAAATTTTGATAAACGGATCATGTATTGCATGCCTCGGATATCCAAGAATATATATATATATTATTATTATTATTATTATTATTAATATTATTATTATTATTATTATTATTATTATTATTATTATTATTATTATTATTATTATTATTATTATTATTATTATTATTATTATTATTATTATTATTAGTTTTATTATTATTATTATTAATTTAATTATTATTATTATTATTATTATTATTATTAATATTATTATTATTATTATTATTATTATTATTATTATTATTATTATTATTATTAGTATTA
>JACCGJ010010220.1:0-30535 GCA_013407085.1 Atriophallophorus winterbourni
ACCCATTAAAATGCTGCCCCATGATGGTGTTTTAGAAAAACCCGCGGTCTCCAAATCAATAATTTACGCTCGTATGTCTATCGGTTGTAGAAACTCAGCAGCTCAAGCCGAGAACAATTTGAAAAATCGAGGCTGTTAACAGTAGACGTTCAATACCTGTCGCATGATTTAAGACCCAATATTCCAAATAAAGAAGCAAGTAGCCACGCATTACCATAGAGTATAATAGGTAAAGCGAAGAACTTGAAGTATTGCTTGAATAGATATGTCTAAAGCACCTTGATCGGGATTGTGGTGGTTTAAAAAACATGACGTGTGACATTCTGTCGAACGATCCAGGTTCGAGAGTTCCACTTGGTTGCATATTTCGAGAAATGTGCTTAAAGCACGTATACAAACTCAGTGTTTGATTGCGCCGTGCAGAAACCATGGCAACGAAAGGACTTCAGGCTGCTCGAGAGCAATTAAAATGGTGAAGGAGCGAATGTTTTATCTTAATTAAAATACTCTGGAACGCAGATGGGTTCAATCAGATTTAATCCTCACCTATAAAATACTGAACTCAAAGAATCGTCCTCTGAAGTATCTATTTCGCATCCGGTCAAACCATACCACACGCGCTCACATTATGGCATTGGATGTTCTACATTCTCACCGCAACTGCCATCCCTTTATTTTTTCGGCACACGTTTGTTTCTTGTGGAACACTTCACCCTCAGACGTTAACAATAATCTAGTGGAACGCTTTTCAGCAACATGCTGGCTACATTTATGCATAGTCACTCCACCTTGCAACCCGTTTATTTAACCTAAATAATGCAACTTCCTAAAGAATCGTTTTTTACCAAACCAAGATAATACATGACATTTTTATCTACAACATCTGTCGATCTTCCCAAGGCCTGAATATTGTTTGTTTCTATGCGAATGTTTTATTTTGTTGCATAGTTATATGCTTTTCATACCGTGAACCGTGAAGAGGTTCCCCACCATACGAAAATGGAAATTGGGTATCAAAATATTTGAGAAGGTAACTTCGACAGCTTAGCACTGGATGAAGACCTATCGAATATACTGATTTGTGCTGAAGAAACGGGAGAATATCACCATCGCCCTGTAAGTCAGTAGATCTGATCTGAGTGATGGCGGAGGAGCAGCACTCTACTGCAAACAATCATTTATTTGCAGAGTTATGAATGACCAAAATCTGGATATACCCGACACGATTTGGTGTTCTATAACTCTTACTTCTGGTGACCAGTGCGTTATTGGAGTGATTTACCGCTCTCCAACCGCGAACCTCGACCTGAACAATAAACTGATTACTGCTTTGCAATATGTAACAACGCGATATAACACTCAAATTTTGATAATGGGAGACTTCAACCTTCCCCAGCTATATAACCGTGATGATCATCCACCAGAGACATTCGAACATGAACTTCGAGCAGTCTTGGATTACACACCCCTCTATAACCACGTTAAAGGATTTACTCGTATGAGGGGAGCTGACAGGCCGTCTACCTTGGACTTGATACTTACATCTGATCCTACCGCTGTAGAAACTATCATCTTTAAACCGCCGATCGGACGGAGCGACCACGTTGTCCTAGAATTCTACTACGTTTGTAGTGCTAGGCGCAAATTTGACGGAATGAAATGCTTTAGAAAGGTAAACTACGTACCCTTTGTGCAGAGCTTCAAAGCATTAGTCTCATACAGTTGGATTACTCCGATCCAGACAGTCATTGGCGCTCTCTCCTACAACACCTGAAACTTATATTAGAGAAACATTCAAACCTCGTCCCGAAGAAAAATCCTCGACGTAACAAATTTAAGCTACGTAGCAGGACCAAAAAGTGGATGAAACAAAGGGCAATAGCGTGGGAGTTTCACAAGGTTACCAACACAGCTGATTCTTGGGCACAATTTACACGAATGAGAAACAAAGTTATCAGCTTAATTCGAGATGATAAACAAGAGTTCCAATCGAAATTGATTACTCAGATGCACCAGAATCCGAAGCTCTTGTATAGACTTGTAAACGATAGAACAAATATTAAACCAGGAGTCTTTGCCCTGAAAACTTCGTCCGGCTTCACGGAATCCGTTGAACAAACCGCTGATTTGTTAGCAGACTTTTATGCTGGAGTATTTGCACCGAAATCCGCAGAGCACGAACAGGAACCAAGCTTTCGATATGATCGCCCCACTCTGAGTGAAATAATAATTACTCCGATGGTGGTTGCGCAGCACTTAAGAAAGTTAAACGCAAAGAAATCTCCGGGACTAGACGAAATTTCACCGAAGCTCCTCAAAAGCTGTCATGCGCAGCTCTCGGTACCTTTATCTCGTCTGTTTAGCGAATTGCTTCAAGTCGGAATGGTACCAATTGATTGGAAGCTGGGAATAATTACACCAATTTACAAAAGTGGATGCCGTTCTGAAGTAAAAAATTACAGTCCTGTGACATTGCTGTCTTCGGTTTCGAAGGTTTTTGAGCGCATAATCACTGCAGAAGTAGTGCGCCACCTGGAATCGAACGGACTCTTGACAATTGCCCAGCACGGATTTCGCAGAAACCGCTCTTGTCTAACTAATTTGCTGACATGTTTGGACGACTGGACTAGTGTAGTGGACGCTGGAGGCAGTATTCATGCATGCTACCTAGACATTTCTAAAGATTTTGACAGAGTTGATCACAACTTACTGCTGAACAAGCTAAAGAAACACGGTATTGCTGGAGGACTGTATGACTTGCTGCGAGACTATCTCAGCAAAAGACATATACGGGTTCGAGTTGACGGTATACTATCGAAGGAAATCGATGTCACTAGCGGTGTTCCACAGGGATCCGTGCTTGGACCGATACTGTTTCTGATCTATATGAATGACCTGCCAACACCACGCGGCAGTAAGATGGTTCTGTTCGCAGATGACATAAAAATATGGAAAAAAATCAGCACTGCCGAGGATTGCAGTGTGCTTCAAAGTGACCTGGATGCTGTGCAAATGTGGTTATCTGAAAATAACCTACCGCTAAACATGCAGAAGTCTCAAATCATGCACATCGGTCGTGTGCTAAGCTTTTCTCATTCATACAAGCTTGGCAAAAATATCCTGGAGTACACCAAAGAAGAAAAAGACCTGGGTGTCTGGATTTGCGGTAGCCTGAAAAATGGTCTACAATGCGAAGCCGTTTACAAACGCGCGTCTCGGATGCTCGGTATGTTAAGGCGGATATTCGGACGTTTTTCCCAGAGATGTTTTTAACTGATGATGAACACGTACATACACCCGCTTACTGATTACGCTTCACAAGCCTGGACTCCATGGCTTCAAAAAGACATTTCACTATTGGATCAGAACTGTCGCAGGTATTTTTATTCTGTGCCTAGTTGGTTTCGCTTGGGAATTCCCTGCCAGCCGGATTTGGTTAAGCTCAAACACTTTTTCTATATTTAAATTAAACACTGACGATTTCCGAGAGCCAATCCAAATATGCACCGCCGAACTACTTTATAATCTATCGTTACCAGAATTATTGTGATTTGACCATTTTTCTAAAAATATACACATATACACTTGTACCTATAGTTCAACTGCATGGTTAGTGATGAAGTAAGTAATGCTTTTCAAACATAAAAATCGGACATCTTGAATCTGAATCTTGAATCTTGAAATAGACAAGATACATTTTAAGCAATGAATTCAGGTTCACCATTATTTCCTCCTAATCGAACAGGAACTGACTGCGCCCGGGCGACCTGACACTCTGCTTCCTGCCCAAGAGATCACCCTTCACAGCGGCTATTCTCTGCAGGAAATTCGGAACAGAATCCTACTCAGTGGCTGTGCTGTTGTAGGCATCTTCTTGGAATACCCGATTAATTTGGTAGGTTGTCAAGTGGAATGACGAGGAAAGCTTGTTATAATAGCTGGACGCGAAAGCCTAAAGGAGCTCTTGTGCTGATTTCATTCTACTTGTTCACAAACCTGGATTGAATAAGTATTTGACTGGTGATGTAACCATTTTTGCTTGATATTCTCAGAAAAATTTTATGTCCCGCCCATTTCTATTTATATAAGATTTTACACTGTCATTGCTGCGTAACACGAGTGCACTTGATACTTCCGACAGTGTTTTTCATTTATTTATTCATAGATGATGTGCGCGTAAAAAGCTATGCTTCAGAAATACGTACATTGGGTCGGGTGGTGAAAAATGTCATAATATATTGTTACAAAGAATATTGTCAAACGGGCATCTAGTGATTTTTAAAAGTGTCTATGGTTTCAGATTGTACCCCGTGAGTATGTAGACTATTCCACCGTTGCTCAAAGCGGAAAGAAAATGCGTATCTGCGGTAGTTCAACCTGCTATGCTGTCGGTAGAGAGTTTTTAACGGGTGACCATGCAAATGAGTTTTGTGAGAAAAACGTAGCAAATTTCTGTAAGGATGGTTTATTTGGTTAAGCACTGTCCAAGTGAGGATTAGTGTTCTTCGTTGTCGTCTGTATTGGGCTGAATGCTGTTTCAATATTCTAAGTCGCGTTTCCTATGGATAATTAGGAAGTCCACGGAAGAGCTTTGTCGATCTGTGCTGTGGAGTTTTGAATAGCTAAACGTCTTTTTTGAACCAAGGATCCCATGCTGATATAGCATGTTTGATATGAAGGCGGATGTAGGTTGAAATCAGTTTTCAGGTTATATTGTTGTCAAACGAACCAAGAGCTATTCTGAAGAGACCCAAGTTGCTTACAGCTTTGCTGGCAGAGAGTCGACATTGCATCGAGTTTCCCAAGTCAGACTGAAAAATCACATAAAATTCTTTTTCAAAATTCAGGATTCAATAATCAAGATTCAATAATTTATGCTATAAAAGACTTGCAACTGTACAACACCATAGGATAATAAAAATATACAAAACAAAAAATAGAAACACTATGAAGATCGACAGTTTTTGTAGTTAGAAAAAATGTCTCGGTATGATGGAAAAATATTAGTTTTGATAAATATCATGTGAAGTTGCTCAATTAAGTTATATAATCGGGTCATAGGTTGGAATGAATAAGCATAAATATATCCAGTTTGTTCATAAAAATCCTTTAAGTAGATGATTCTACAACGTCTGATATTAAGGAGTTCCATAAGAAAGAAACGCGCGCCGTAAAGAAGAAACGACGGCTGTTTTGTTGAGAATGCGGAACATCCAATGCCAAAGTGTGAGTGCTTGCGGTATGGCTTGAGCAGAGACAAAATAGAAGCCTCAGAGATGAATCTTTGATTTGGGTATTTTATAGGTAAGGATTAAATCTGATCGAACCCGTATGCGAGCTAGTGTATCCAAATTAGGATTCACCAATCGCTCCTCATAAAGGAGGTAGCGAAGACAGCCCACCATTTTAGTTTCTCTGCGATAAATCCTCTCTAGCCATATTGCTCAATCTTGCACTGAGTAATCAAACACTGGGTGAATATACGTATTTAAGACCAGGGGAATGTTTTAAGAGAAAAAGTTCAAAAAAATACGCCGAGGCATATCTTTCATGCGGCTAGCTCGGTTACACGCGGCTTCGCATTGCATGCTGTTCTTCAAACTTCTACTAATCCCAACGCCGAGGTCTGTTTCTTCTGTTGTCCATCCCAGTTTTTGGGATACAAGGTTGTAGGAGAATAGGTAATCTTTATCTATATTTATCTATCTAATGGGTAATCTTTATTTATCTTTATCTATTTGCAACATTTTGCACTTTTTGAAGCTAAATTGAAGCTTGTTAATCTCTTACTGGCTGTTCAATTTATCCAAATGTTCTGTAAGCGCAAACAGTACAAATGTGACTTGATTCGCATCAAAAGTTTAGCATCATCTGCAAAAAGCACCTTGTTAGCTGTGAAGATATACACAAAAAGAAAACCGGACCAAGTACCGAACCTTGTGAGACACCGCTAGTGGCTTCGATGTCCATTGATATCACACGATCGACACGTACAGTTGAGGTGCGATCAAGAAGGTAGTTTCTCAGCAGTTAAGTTGGAACCCATTAATACCAACCTGTTGCAGCTTGATCAGGAGTAGAGAATAATATGATATGATATGTCCAAGTAACATGCATGCACACAACCACCCTCATCCGCTCTCTGAGTCCAATCGTCCACTGTCTCCAGTAGGTTAGTCAATCAAGAACGAAACTTCCGAAATTCATGTTGCTCTCTGGACAACAAGTTTTGGGCTTCGAGGTGACTCACAATTCTTTCGCACACAATTCGCTCCATAACATTTGAGATCACTGCAAGGAGTGTAACAGGGTGTTAACTTGCTGAGTCAGAACGAGTTCCACCTTTGTAAATCGGTGTTATGATTTCTCTCTTTCAGTCAGTCGGTACAACACCCTTCTTCAAAGGGTGATTAAATAAAACACAAAGTGTTTCGCACAATTGACTGCCGTATAACTTTAAGATTGCAGGTGTGATTCCGTCTGCTTCCGGGGAATCGATGTCATTCAACCTGCGCAGGTGGTGCCGCACTATTTCAGAATTGATAAAGATATCGCTTATAGTCTCCGGCACTTTTTTCTTTTGACAATTTTGATGGTTGTAATGCATTCTTTGATGTGAAAACTCGTGACAAAAAACTGACTAGAGCGTTAGCTCTTTCCAGGAAAGAATCAGTTAGTCCGTTTTAAAAGGAGGCGTGCTGAATAACTGGTGGACCCATATACTATTCTTTGTTCAACTTGTTGTTGAGCGATTTTAAGATGCATTTTGTGGCATTCAGTGGCATTTTGTTATCTTGGGACCGAACATAAATCATGTTATGTTGTTGATCATGTTGAAAATGATAAAGGAATCAAGAAAAATATGAACTTCTTATCAAACTCACATAATGTTTCATGTCTGAACTACATGTCCAAAAGCTCAATTGTGTAATTTTTGTATCGCGAGCCCTTTAGCATGGTACTGAACCACAGTCCAACAGGAAGAAATGTAACAACAAACGCATGGACAACGTGGGAACCTCGTATTATTACTGAACCATGTACAACGTATTTCTAGTATTCTTAGTCGTTATCACGCTGAATGTATTAACTAGAAAATAGAAGATTGACATGTTTGACGCTGTTACGGATAGCATTTTTGGATAAAATTAAGCATGCTAGAATACTAGATCTAATTTGATCATAAACCAGCCAGCAATTTTAATACGCTGCAACTGGCATTCGTGAACCGTGCTAATCTGAATTTAGTAGTAAGAGACCTTGAACAGGCAGGATATCAATTCATCTTTACATGAATTGTCTACCAGTGACGGTTTTGTAATACAAAAAGCAACGAATTTTACCACGTAAAATATTTCCGTTACTACTCGAAGCATTCATTTTTAATTGCGTTTGAATTATGATGATGATTTATTTTCTACATCTAATTTATTCTATGCTACTAAGTTTCAAGCGCTCTTCTATAAACTCAACGAATCTGATATCATACATTGTGCAGCCTGCCTTCCAACAACAGTAATTATAGTGATTCTTCAAAGTATGGAATACTGAGAACATAAGTTACAAAGGGTTTTACAATTTACTACACTCGTATTTTTGTTTATCGTACGTGACCCATCAGATGGAGTCACCTCCTATATTTTACGTCCTTATTCCGACGCATATTGACAGCTACCAACGTTCAGTGCAAGATGTGAAAAGTGACGCATCCAATGAATGAATCATCATAGACTTTCACCGGTAAACAAAAGCAGGTGATAGGAAGCCCAACATATCGGTCGTTTTTAACGACCACGAAATTTACGCAGGGGAATGCCACTGTCCGACATGTTAGGTTGATTGATGGCTACCAAGCTGCGGTATTATGTGTTTTGGGCCGCCTGAAAGGGACACCGTCGATTTGCGATGCAAATATTACTGGGTATTTGAGTTTAAACTGGCACTGAGAATTATAGCAAGGCTGACGTATTCAAGTTTCAAAGAGGAAGCTTACATTAATGAAATGAAACGCCATGCATATCAATTGAGTTTGTCCTACGTTTCTCCGAACATTAAGTCTTGTGATTTAGCATGTCAAAGGAAACCAAATGATTTGGTCATCACACAAATTTTGAGTAAACATTTTGTTTACAGTTTCTCATAAGTTGTAATGTTGGTTTTCTTGAGTCAATGTAGACCATGATGTACATCGCAAGTGCATGGTGATTTCATGCCACGCAGCGCTTTAAATGACAGAATTTTCGATTCAGAAGTAACAATATCTTCCACCACGTTAATAGCGATTGGCAATACTCGGGTGATCAGTGGCAATAGCAGGTTATCGGTGAGATCTAAGTTCAACGGTCAAGAGAAGTATGTGCTCTTTCCCACCTTGAAGATGACGCCGCCAGAGCAAGTTTTTTCAACTGGTAGGGTTAATGTCAAGAATGTTATATATCCCATATGCAATCGTCTTTGTACAGCAATTTACGACCTGCTGAAAGGCCACCTTTCTGGTTTTAACTCTCTGCAAAGTAGATCTTCTGAAATACGACCATTTTTCATTCCGTACACAACCCAACCAACGTAGGCGGCGCTGTCGCAGTGGAATGAACATGCCATTTGTTTCTAAGGGATAATCTGCTTTATTACCGCTGTAAAACTTCATGCAAAATCCCTCGACGAAATTGATTATAACGAGTGTTCCGAGCGCTCTTTCTTCACATACATCAAGCCGTACTGCTTGTGACCATACAGGCGCCTTGTCCTAGTATAGACTTGTCTTTCAAACTCACGTGATCGAAAAGACTTAATTCTCGTTTTTGCAACTCACTCGGTAGCTGCAATCCAACAAATTTACGGTTGTATTCCGTTGTAAGTTAATTCTTAGAAACACAATCTCGCATCCCAAGGTTGGGTACTGTTAGGAGGGCACCATTCTAACTAATAAAGCAAGACGGATTACCTGATCGACCAAAGTCGCAACGGAAAGAAATTGCTATTGTGTAAGCCATGCTGTACCTTGGTAAAAAACCCATCTTCACTAAATTCAAATTGACTGACTCGACCATGACAACCAACTTCCGTCGTTTCCACTATGCACATTCCCACGATTATTTTGTACCCTCACACATTCACTATGTTGTTGCAGTATAAATACAAACCATGTCCACGGGCACTCGGACCTTGGACTCCAGATGGCGTTTGTTAATGATTTATCAACTGTGATCGAAACGAAGTGCTTGTTATTTGCAAACGATCTTAAATTGTGGGCTTCGGCATCTATGCTGGAGCAATGCGAGAGCCTGCAGAAAGACATTTACAAATTGTTGCCTGGTCTAAGTAGTAACTGCTCCCGATTAACGACAAAAATGTGCCTTTCATCACATGGGATCTGGTGGACCGCATAGATCATATTACATCGAAATCAATACCGTTCGGCCAGTCGCTGATGAAAAAGACCTTGGTGTTATAGTGTCCGACTCATTGAAAACCAGAGCTGATACTGTAAAGAATATTATCAATGTCAATCGCTTTCTGTGGCCAATTCGTACATCGTTTTCTGTTATAACAGCTGATGCATTCAATGTGTACAATGTGTACATCAGACGCATCCTTGAGTATGGGCTTCCAGCTGTCTATCCACTAACTACGGAAGAATTTAATGCACTGAAACGAGTGCAACGAATTAAATTGTTGGACTACGAAGAGCGTCGAACCAAATTCAAGTTGTTCCCGCTCGAGCATCGCCGAATCAAGTATGATTTGATGATCAGAAGGCAGATCTTGCTGGGAGAGTATGGTAACGAGCTGTTGAAGCATTTCACGTTAATGACGAATGAAAAAACTCGAGGCGGAGAACTCAACGGCTTGCTGCGAAGTGCATCTTACCAATCAGAATAATGAACTTATGGAATGCCCTTCATTGAATAGTCTTTACAGCAACCACATAGGAGCAGTTCAAACATGTACTTCACAAATGCTTGCCGGCTGTTTTAAGAAGGCAATCCACTGTTAAATCAAACCTATTCATCTGAATGACGATCATGTCAATGACCATATTATGTCAATGAACAGAATGTGATGAAATTAACACGAGGCAACCCTCTGCCGTCTATCTCGAAGAAGAAGAGTTCTAAGTCCTGGTAAACATTAACCGTTAAACCAGATAATATCGAAGTACAAAAGTTGAAATCCTAATTTTATATGTGTCTGGAAATATTGATAGCGAGATTCTCGCTGAATGTCCATTTCTTTTGTAGTGGTTACTCTTGTCTATGATCATTAAATCATATTTTGTATAAAGGCATCCTTCAGCGGTCATGGTTTAATGATCGCATCAATTATTCTTTTGAGTAGTTAAAAGAATTAGTGTAGTAGACTGACTACTACAATAACGTCCCACGAAGGTAAGAGAAAACGTACAGGACATTGAATATTTTATCGCGGTAGCCAAAACGTGTACAACGGTACAGAAGAGCAGTCACGTAGCACACGTGAACGGAAGAAGTGTCAAGGTCAATGTTTTTAAGTCCAGTTAAACACAGTTGTTACCTAGCCGCCTTCATAAAGTCTGTTCAGAGGAAATTTCAGATCAGGAATTGAGAGTCGAATTGACCAAGCGGTGCCAGGTCATTCCAGGCTAGAACGTAGTATCTCAACATGGAATTCGCAGAAATCGCTCTTGTCTAAAAAATTTGCTGACAAGCTTAGAGGGTTGTTGATGCGGGTGGCTGTATTCATGCATGCTTCCTGGACATTTCTAAAGCTTTCGACAGACTTGATCTTAATTTTCTCTTGAACAAGCTAAAGAAACACGGTATTGCTGGAAGACTATATGAATTGATAAGTGATAAGTGTAACAGACACATCACAGTTCGTGTGGACGGCCTATTATCGAAGAAAATCGATGTCACTAGCTGTGTTCCACAAGGCTCAGTGCTTGGACCAATACGGTTCCTAGTCTATATGAACCATATACCAATACCAAATGATAGTAAGATGGTTTTGTTTGCTGACGAGGCGAATCAGCAATGCTGATGGTTGTAATTTGCTGCAAAACGATTTAAATGCTTTGCACAACTGGTCTTCTGAAAATAAACTGTCATTGAATATGCAAAAGTCGAAGATCATTCAGATCCGCCGTGACCTTGGCTGTTCCTATCAATAAAAGCGCGGCGAGAGAAACCTGGAGTACACCGAAGAAGAAAAGGACCCGGGTGTCTGGATTTGCGGTAGTTTAAAACGGCTCACAATGCGAAGCCGTTTACAAAAGCGCGTCTCGGCTGCTCGGTATATTACGGCAGATATTTTGATGTTTTTCCCAGGTGTGTTTTGCTCTCATGATGAACACATATATACACCTGGTTCTAGACTATGCCGCTCAAGACTGGACACCATAGCACCAAAATGAAATCTTACTTCTGGATCGCATATATCAGAAGGCTTCTAAGTTGTCATTGGACACGAAAAAATGCCATTCGCCGGGCGAATCAGACGCCTGGAGCTGAGGACACTTGCACAAAGGAGAATGCGAGGTTATCTGATCCTCTCATACAAAATACTTACTACTATTTCCCAACCTTTGAACTTATTATTCAACCTTCGAACTTCCAGCAACAGCCGTGGCCATGGTTGCAAGTTGGAAATACCATATTCCAAACGGAATTGTGCAGGTATTCTTATTTTGTGCGTGTGTGATTTATTTGGAATTCCCTACCTGCCGATTTGGTAAACTCAAACAGTTTTATCTATATTCAAATCGAAACTTGACGATTATATGAGAGCTAATCCGAATTTTGCCCCCAACTAGAATAAAATATCATAGACCATTGGATTGTGATAATATATATATATATATATATCTATAGATATATATATAATATATATATACCTATAGTTAGACTCTGGGCATGGAAAGTTAATGCTTTTCAACCATAAATCTTGAATCTTGAATCTCAGCACCCAGTCACTCCAAAGTCAACCAAGGCACTTGATCTGCATGGTTATATTGTATTGAGAATTAGCCATCATGACCTTCGTCTCCTCTTGGAGAATTCGGAACTTTGGTTTCACTGTATCGAGTCTCAAATGAACTGCGTCACCTTAACCGTGACTGTGTATACGAATAGGTATTACTTGCACCGCCTTTCTGAAAATTGTTTTCACCGGTGTAAAAAACTCGGGTGTATGAATCGATCGAATTGGTTATAATAACGCGTTTGATATCAGGAATTTTCTTACGTCACGCGGAAACGCATACACATATTACGTATGAAGTGTTTTCACACGCCGACACATGTTATCAGATTATCAGCTGACTTCCACATAGTTATCTAAGCATTCCAGGACATTAAGCATTGCTTTACTAGCTGGCATACTCCGGCATCTTGTCAGCAATTTCCGGTCACTGATTGTAAAGGTCCGGGTCTAATTTCACTTATGTATTTGCAATCGGAGGCCGTTTGTTTCAATACATCGATGAGTAATTAGTGTGCAACCTCCATTACGGTCTCGGTTGTCCTTATCTTCACCACGCAAAACATACACATATCAAGACGGATATGTTGCCGTAGTCATGGGAGAATATTTACTGGCGCTTGTATAAGGGATTGGTTCGTTTAACCGTTCGTTATCTTTTCCAAGCTTAGTGACAGCGAACTATTTGAGAGCTTCGTGTCACCGAAGGCGAATATATTCTCTCTATCTGTAACTCTTCGAAGTGAAGTCATGACATTTTTGGGAGAATTAGAGAGCACAGAAAAGAGATATCAGTTTCGCATAACTGCTATCCAAGCAGAGAAAATTATGTTGCTTTTTGTTAAATGTGACACTTGGGCTTGCAATATTCAATTGAGGCAATATCAAAAACAAGAAGGTGAAATGTTACTGTTACTGATGGGTGGAATTTTTTATATAAGGTGATAAAATTACGAGAGAACCGTGTAACCTCTGTTTTGAGCAACGACATTCTATACTCAAACCAACCTGGCTTTTAGATGCTGCTGGAATAGTACTCACTTTTGTTATTGATTGTTTGTTAGTCTCATTGGGTGAATGCCAACCATATCCAAGCAGTCAGAATTGGGAGTAAAATGTTTTCTCACAGTGATAGGATTAACTCGGCGTCGTAGCCAACGATAATTTCTTGGACAATAACTCCCATCATCCAAACTTAAGCTCATCAATAAGTCAGAACCTCCTCCAAATTCGGATATAAATTATCTAAAACTTTATGCTATCATGCCACTTAATATGACCGTGAAAGTATTTATACCAAACAGTCCCCTTCGGATTTTAGATTGAACAGTAATGATGACGACGATTTGGCCGTATTTAACATTATCATCAACATTGCCACCATTGTTGTGTACGCAGAACTAGATTGCCTCAAATAAATACCTGTGATCGAATTTCGAAACTTCGATTTGCTTTAGAATTCCATGAGTAAATCCAATGCTGTTTCGGCCGATTGAATTTTCTACCATAAATATTAAATATAATATCTTTCTTTAATGTTTCTTGGAAGTCAACTGAACCAATTGAATTGAAATTTTTTGCCGTGTGAGTTTGTTTTACTTGGGACAATCTACTCGATTAGGTTAAAAACTCACCAAATCAGCAGATTTTCAAGAGAAGTATTGATGCCTTTTTTGACCCTTAACCCGTGCAACGAAGAAAACTATACATCTTGACCCCATGCATCTACATTTGTCATCCCACCAATCGAAAACAATTTCTGCCCTTTGGATTTTTACCTGATTCTTGAACTGCTCAGTAAGCAACCAAATCCCGATTTTGCTTGTTATATTATTCGTAATTCCGATATTATATTGTTTTTTACTGCTATATGCTTTTTGGACCATAAAATTGAATTGAATTGAATTGGATTCGGGTTTTGGCACCCAGATTTATTAAAATTGAGCTACCAAATTTTCAACTGTAGCCGTTCATCGGCAGATCGACGCCAATTCTTCTCGTCCGGCTATGCAGGGGTGTTATCTGTGGCCATTAGTTAACGTCGCATACTAAATCAATTAAGGTAAAGGTCTATCGTTAAGGGCGACGCCCAATCTAAGATTGCAGTCCATTAGTAATGGGCAATATCGTCCTGAATCAGGGTATATTTACCAAGAGGTGTGCGTTCATCAATTTCCGGACAATATAGAGATAGCTTGAAAAGAGCGTACGGAATAACAATACTGAGTTTCGGTTGTCAAAAAGGGTACAGTATATAATTGTGGTTGTGCGCTCAGAGATCAATCAACCAAGCCAACGTTTATCACAAAACATATGCTGCTTGAATTGAATTAATTTTTCCGTAACTGAGTGCTTCACAATGTTAGTAATTTCGATTTTTGTAACGGAGGATACTACTTGTATATCAGGAACAGGATGCTCATTTAGTTGCGTTAACATTTTGTTATCAGATGACATAGTTAGCAAGCCTTCGTGCGAATACGGTCTCCTTGGCTCATGAAAGATGTTGAACTTGTGCAGCCAATCCATCACCGCTAAACAACACTAGTTCTCAGCATCCGAAACAAGCCTTATAAAGAAAGGATAGCTCAACTGAATCTGTTTGACTTTCCCTATCGACGAATCAGAGGAGATCTTATCTTACTTTTCAAAACATTCCATACCCAAAACCATCTCTTACAGTATACAATGAATTATCGGACCCATGAATATGTGCTGGTGGCACTCCATTCCCACCTGAACTGAAGACGGTATTTTTATTCTGCCCGTGTCTGTTTTACTTGGAACAGTTTATCTTCTACCTCTGCTCACTCCACTAGCTTGCCTGACATTAAAACGAAATTAGACGAATTTGTATTGAATTATTCGCTTCCCGAACACTTATATACTGCTTAATCTACTTCCTTATCTTGTTAATACACTTAAATTTCAATTTTCACCGTCCTATGGTTGTTGTTAAGCTTGTTGCTTTTTAGACCATTAAAAACCTTGAATTATCTTAAATTCGGTGGGGAACATTATTTTATTCACAGCGCCCTGAATGTTTGACGCCCGATTGGTTGGTTCTAAGAGCAGTTTGCGCCTTGCGTATTTTCTCATTGGTGCGTTTGTGTAGTCTATTCTGATTGGCTTGCTGAGTGATTGCGCTGTCTGTTAATGGCCTTTGCTATTTGTTCAAATATTGAGGAGAGCGGAGACAGTTATGGATGGTGCACATCCTAATCTCATCAAGGTCAATCGAACGGCATCAAAGTAGCAAGAACAGGAAGTAACCAAAAAGCACACGATGACTCGAACATTGGTGACAAAAGGACGGAAGTATGCTAGCTCGTGAAATATTGTTTAATAACCTGAAATGTAGGGTAACAAACAGGAATTTGTCTGATAATCTGATAACGTGTGCGGAAGTGATGCCATTTGTGCAAACATTTCTTTTACAAATAATCAGAACAACGTCGAATTTATTTACTCTCTCGACAACACAGTGTATCTCAATGCGGGTTGTAGACCGAAGTAAACCTGCTTCGGATTCGAAGCTGAAATTATTATCCTTTTTCATTTTTTCCATTAATATCAAATCGTCAGGCTCTTTGTGAACACAACAGAAAACGAATTGGTGCACACGGTAAAAACAACCAACTCTCATACACACTTAAACCTCTCTCCAAACTCTTTAAACGATTCGCACGTTTGACCGACTTTGCGAAATTGTATATTGCTCACTCGCGGGAAATGTTTTCCTTTTTGAATACAAATTGTAACGCGAAATATTTCCTTGAGATATTTCAATTAGCTTTATTCTTGAAGGGGTTATGACGCATTTTGCTGAACCGGAGGATAATGGCGCATGCTATCAACGCTGATCGGTAAAATTCAAGTTTTCTCCAGTAAACTCAGAAGAGGCATGGATAGCGCAAGTCTGCTCACTTAAATAATAAACATTTCTAAGCGTGCACTTCGAGTGGGGTTGGAGTTGGTGTTATCAGATAAACAGAGATTACCAATGACACACGGAAAAATTCTCCTAATCGATCGGGTAGTGCATATCGCTTTCAGCGTTGTACGACACGGATGTGGGTAAACAAACTTCCAAAACTTCATGTTGATGAAAGCAGAGCGAAATACGGACCTTATGAACCGCAGCGACATGATTAGATACAACTTGAATGTTTTGGATGAGCGATCCACACAATGGATCTAAGTCAACTGATCAAATCAAAAAATTGACCAGTTTTTAGGAGTGCTTTTATTCTTCGTACTTACACATTACAACCGTTTTCTGGTTGTTTGGAGACAGTAATATGAGGTTCAGTGAGCCTTGGAAGAGTAGTAAAGTGCTAAACAAAGATAAACTCGAAGGACACTGTTAAATAGTTTAGCACAGCCAATCCCATCCGATCTACATCGTGGATCTAAGTCAACCAATCAAATCAACGGAAATAGCCAGTTTAGCACTTTTCGGCTGTCTAAAAACACACTGAACCTGATTATGCTGTCTCCGTCTTGGCAAACAGCCAAAGGATGGGGATGTGAGCCTACAATGTACGGTCTTTTATCAGCGCTTTGACTGATTGACCAGGAATCCGTTTGTCACTTAAGAAGAGGAAATGACTTTATTCGTGTACACGAATTTTCAGCAATATTTGTACATCGTTGTTCTTTGTAAGAACATTATTTTGCGGTGGCATTGAAGTATAACTTTGTTTAACATATGATAGTATTACACACATATTTGTATATAGTAATGTTCATCCATAAGCGCCTTGAGTGCTTGACTAGGAATCATTATGTGATTCTGTGTTTGTACACCGTGGTTCGTTGTTCGAACCCTATGTATCAGTGGCATTCAAGTGTAACTTAGTAATGGTAACATTATTACATTATTACCACTATTAAATATTATTATTATTAATAATTATAATTACTATTAGTATTCACAATTCTTACTACGCATCTAATTAATACTACGTTCCACGAATAAATATTCTCCATTTTCTCGGCAAACTTTTTAAAGTTTAGCGATTAGATTCAGAGTTAATCATTTTAGCAAATCGATTGCTCCGCAAATTAATTTATTCCGACGTGGAAATCGTCTAGTGAAGGTTTCTGTTCGCGTTAATGAATAAATTCCCCGTTCACAATCAATTTCAGGCGAGTAGTTTGATCACACTCGCCAGAATTAAACTAGTTTAACGAGAAAAGGATGTATTTTGCGAGATTTCAAATCGGCAGTACATAAAAATAATTTTTCCACTCGTTTTTTGGATTTTTCCGTCAAATTTCAACGTTATCTGTTTGCCAATATCTTCAGGTTTTGAATCAACTGAGGTCAAATTTTGACGCGCGCTGTTTAAACGGGATTTACTTTGAAGTTTTTGTCCAAAAAATTATTCGTCAAAGTTATCAATCAAAACGGTAAAAGCATCGTGCAATTTACAAAATGTGACCTGAAGTCGTGAACTGATTGTCATCTTTTTTAATAACTTGGAAAAATTGTTGTAATGGTAATTATTTATTGTAATTGCTGAAAATTCGTTCTTAATAAAGAAGCCAATATTTTCTTGTTCTTGTTCGTCTTCCTCTTCTTCCTCTTGTATTTATACGATCGAATTGGGTGTAATTAACGGTTGCAAGTATTCTTACACTTACTTACTTACATACTTTTACTTTTGTGCGACTATCTCCTCCAGGAGGATGAGTCGGCTTCAATGAAGAGTCTTGGGAATTTGGGCACAAAGCGGCGTCCTCATCACCACTTGTCGTTTCTTCGAGTCAGCTTCTCTAGCCTTTGCACAACCAAGTGGAACCCACAAGGCAGCAGGTAGTTGCCAGAAAGAGGTGGTGTGCCCCCCGAACTAACTGTCTACCAGAATCTGTTCCAGATTTTCCCTCACGGGATCTCCCGAAACCTTTCCCGCGATCGGGTATCCCGCAAGACAGCGGAGGTTGAAAATCAGGATTTTCCTTCCATTAGATGAAATGCCCTCCCAGGCTAACGAGCTCCATATGCTCGAAGCAAACTGGCTTTCAGGTGCCAGTCACTCGCCCTAGGCCCTTCTCCTGTTGGTAGAAGCAGTTCCGCCTGGCTCGGTGAGCCACTCGTGCAGAACAGAAGCTGGACTCAGTTGTCAGAGGCTATTTGAGACGCGCGCAATTAGGGAGAATTTTATAAACCGTGGGAGCTTATCCCCACTGCCACCTCCGGCCATTACAGCCTTTGGAACCTTTCTTAAATTGGTTGCGTTTACCTACCAATATGCTCTATGAACTTTCAAGCGATTTTATATATCATATCTTGGCCATAAACGTGTGAAATTTCCAAGAGACATTGGTGTGATCCATGTTCCTTTGTAAAATTGTGGCTATTTATCCATCAAATTTTATGAATTTAGAACAAGTATTATGCAATCAAGTTGAACTTGTAAGCCACTCTTGGGCAAGTTTGACTCGACCACCCTGTTCAATCCCATACAAACACACATTTAGATGGGTTAAACACAAGGTCATAAACAAAAATGGTCACATATCATACGATATTTATTTGTTTGACCAAAACGATTCAATGCTAATCGAACGGTAGAGGTGGACTTATTATGATATTCCTACTTTAGTGATGTAGAAATTGAATTTTCATGGTGAACCATTGGACAAAATAAAATTGAGGCCAAAAACGATCGATGAGAGCAAACGAATTCGTTTTCGGTATCTCTCAGCAAGCTTTCCAATACATGCGTAAGAAAAGAGAAATAGATCTGTTCAAAATCAACGAATACACAAAAATAAATGTCACGTGTTGCTACTTAAAATGTTTGGTCGGCATTGATGGTGGTCAAGATAAGGAACGATCACGAACTAGTCGTTTGGGGACGCAGTAGTTTGGTGTAAATATTTTTATTGCAATCGCCTCAGCTGTTTACAAGATTTTTCAGCAACTCCATCCGAGACATGTTGCGAGAAATCCTGTAAACCACTGAAAACCTCTCTTCATGTTTTACTCGGTGCCCCGTGTCCATCAGATAAGCTAGAATCGAAATATTCATCTTCCGCTAGCTTTCTTTCCACACCCCATCCTTGTTAAAAACCACCATAAAATGCATCTACACCAATGCACAAAGTCTGGGAAACAAAATCTGTAAACTGCGTGCAGTTTTTCCGAAATGTTCACTAGACATGATCGCCGTAACGGAAACGTGGCTATTGACTCACCAAGCAAATAAGGAACTAGAATTACCCGGAATGTCACTCATTCGTCATAACCGTGAAAACATAGGAGGAGGAGTAGCTTGTTTTATAGCCAAAACCTCATGTGCTGTGAGATTACGGATCCAAACATCGTGTTACCGGATAAAATCTGGTGCTCAGTCCGATTAGCTAACGGCGAAGACTGTGTTTTGAGAGTAGTATCTCGCCCGCTGACTATACAGGAAACTAACGATCTGGCCCTACTTGACCAAATTCGCATGGTTACTTCCAGATTCACTTATGGATTTTTAATTATTGATGACTCCAATTTACCGAATCGGCAGAGTAGTACCATGCACACAGAACATTCCCGGATTCAGTGAGCTATTGGATGATATTCCTCTTTATAACCACATTGCATGTAAAATTCGATACCGCGAAACCGTATGATATTCACACTTGGATCTCGTTCTGACAAGCAATGAACACGACATGATAACGTTGCTTACGAAAGTCCACTGGGACTAAGCGATCACGTCGTTATCAAGTTTGACTATCTGTTTGAAGCTGTAAGAACAAATGATGCCCATAAAACAGTTAGGATGGATCAACATATGGCTTTGAGGGATGCTCTGAAAACACGTTTAACTGCCATCCGCAAACCACCAATGTACATGAGTGTTGGGTATGGCTAATATAAAATCTCAAGAATTCAATCGAAGTGAACTCCGAATTTGTCCTCAGGAACTCAGGAAAAAACCTAGAATTTAAAATAAGAAGCTGAACTCGTAAGTGGTTGAATGTACGAAACATTGCTTGGCGACACTATCGGCAAAACCACTCATCAGAGACCTGGGAGACATTCGGTTTACTGCGGAACAAAGTAAAACAATTTGTCATCCAAGGCAAGTTGTACTTCCAAGAAGAGATATCACGCACGATGGAGCGAAACCCTAAAATACTGTATCGTATGGTTAACGGTCAAGATAAGGTTGAACCCTGGAGTGCGCAGTAACACTTAAGCTTGGACACAAAAACAAATTGTCACAGCAAACTGTTGAAGCTTTAGACACCTTTTTATTCATTCTGTATTCAACCCGAGAGAACATGCAATAAATATCCCAAATCAAACAATTTCAACTATGGTTGCCATGAGTAAAATAAATGTCACGTTGAAACAACTCCTTCAAGCCGTTTTAGTCATAAACCGTAAAGTCTCCTGGGGCCGACGGAATAACCCCGCTAATATTTAGGCAATGTTCGATTTTGCTATACAAACCACACACATCTTTTCAAACAAACACTGGCAAATGGCGTGATTCCTACAGATTAGAAACGCGAAATAATTTCTACTATTTATAAAGGTGGAATCGCGTTCGTTGTGTCTAATTTAACCCCGTTGTCTGTTTCCTGTGATTACAAACATGTTTTTGAGGCGCCTCATTGTTTGACGACTAATAAACATTTTGAAAATATTCAGTTTATTTCAGGGAACCGCAGGGATTTAGACGTATTATCCTGTTTAATATCAAATTTATTGATACTCTGTATGATTGGAACAAAATCCGTAGATATGGGCAAGCAACCACAACCTGCTACTTAGATTTCTCAAAGCATGTTGGATCATGTTGACCATACTCTAACCTACTGCCAGGAGCTTTAAACAGCTTGTTATCACCGGAAAGTTTCCTCAACCTGGTTTTAAATGACTACCTTAACAAATCACACAACCAGGTCGTGTTTGACGATGCGTTTATCAAACACCAATCGCGGCAAATAGCGAAGTTCCCCAAGGATCAAGTTCTCAGTTCTTCGTCCGCATCCTCTTTATATTAACTGTCAATGAGTAACGGGACTTGTTTCGACTGTACATGTTCGTTATTTACGGACGGACATAAAAGAGATGGAGTTGCAATCCGTAACGCCCAGAAAACTGCCTGCTTTACAAAACGGTTCTTGATATGCTTCATTACTGGTCGTTGAGAAATATAAAAACCGTTACTTCAAAAATGCAGGCCTTGTGAATGTGGGGAATGGAGTAGAGTTCACATACAATATAGGTTCACTTATCCTTGAAAATTGCAGTGAAGAAAAAGATTTGGGTGTCTGGATGAGCTCCAGTTTAAAATCACACTTCAAACTAGCACTGCCTTTAGAAAAAGCTAATCGTGTCCTAAATCTACTCAAACGGGCATTTGGGATATTTTTGCCCAAGATATTTCAAGCGGTCATGAATACATACTTGAGACCAGTCAAGGAATACGGTGTGCAGTCTTGGTCTTCGTGGCTCAAGAAGGATATTGAACTCATGCAGCGAATCCATCACCGCTCAATGAAAATTGTTCTCAGCATCAGAAACAAACCATATAAAGAAAGGATAGCTCAACTGAATCTGTTCGACTTTCCCTATAGACGAATCAGAGGAGATTTTATCTTACTTTAAAAAACATTCCATACCCCGAACCATCTCTTACAGGATATATTCATGCGAAGGGATACGAGAAATTATCGGACCATGAATATGTGGTGGGGGTACCCCATTCCCGCCTGAACTGTAGAAATTATTTTTATTCAGCCCGTGTCTGTTCTACTTCGAACAGTTTACCTTCTACCGTTGCTCACTACACAAGCTTGCATGAATTTAAAACAAAATTAGACAATTTTTTATTGAATTATTCGTTTTCTAAATGCATATACTGCTTTATATGTACAGCTAAATTGATAAATAAACATTAAGTATGCCTGAAGTGTTAGCTGGTATTCAAGCAGATGTCTGATTATTGGTTTACTAGTAAAGGTTATTATAACTTTTCCAGTGGTTAAAGTTCTATTAACTATTTTTTAGAGCTTGCGTGGCACAAGGAGTCACTTACGCATGCATTGTAAAGCTTGATGTGGAATACCAAAAAGGAATTCCTTCGCTTTCATCAATTTTTCGCTGAACATATTAGAATTTTTATTCAAAACAATCGTTTTTTTAATTTTGGAAACTCGTACACTTGCTTACTTATTTATCTAAAAACATGTTTCAACACTCCAATGCACGGATTTTACACAGTGAGAAGAATCGTTCAGTAATCAACCATGGAAATTATTGGTAATCGAGAGAAAATTCGGGAATAAAATCAAAATGAGAAAAGAATCTAATCAAACTCTAACCACAAGTTCGAAATAAAGAAATAAAAAATATCTATTATGAATCGGTCCTCTCGGATTGAGTAAGACAAGTTTCGATTTAAATGCAAGATTCAAGATTTATGGTTGTAAGAAGCAAATATCTTTTCAATAACCACAGATATATATATATAGTTTACTAATGGTTGGGGTCAAAATTAGGATGAGCTCTCATGTAGTCGTCAAGTTTCGACTTAAATATAGCTAAACTGTTCGAGTCAACCATATTAGCAGCTAGGGAATTCAAAAAAACCCGCACTGAGTGAAAATACATGTGGTAGTTTCGTTTAAAGTGTGGTATTTCGAACTAGCAAACAAGACCACGGATATTGCTGGAAGTTCGAAGGTTGATTAATTTATCCAGTTGTTGGCAACACTAGTAAGGATTTTGTATGCAAAGATAAGATCGCCCCGCGTTCTACTTTGTGCAAGTGTCCTCAGATGCATTCGCCCGAGTCGTTCGGGCGTAATTTCAAAACCATTGACAAGCTCAGAAGCTCTGTGATATAAGCGGTCCAGAAATGAAATATCTTTTTTAGAGCTATGGTTTTCGGGATTGAGCAGCATACTCTAGAACCGAGGTGTATATATGTGTTCATCATGAGAGGAAAACAACCCGTGGAAAAACATCCAAATAGCTGCTGTAACATGCCCAGCAGCCGATACGCGCATTTGTAAACGGCTTCTCATTGTAGACTATTTTTCAAACTACCGCACATCCAGACACCCAGATCATTTTCTTCCGCGGTGTAATCGAGGATTAGGTTGCCGAGCTTGTATGGGTAGAAAAACAGGGATCGCGACCGATCTGTATGATTTTAGATTTTTGCATTTTCAAAAGCAGGATATTTCCTGATGACCAGTCTAACAAAGAAATCAGGTCGTTTTTTAGCAAAATACAATCAGCAACATTGCTGATTCGCCTCCATATTTCTATGTCATCAGCCAACAGAAACGTCTCATTGTCGTTTGGTATTGGTAAATCGTTCATGTACATCACGAACAATATTGGTTGAAGCACCGATCCTTGCGGAGCACCAAAGGTGCTTTGATAATAAGCCATCCACCCGAACTCTGATGCCACTGAAGTAGCGGAGTTTACCAAATTGGAATGTAGGGAATTCTCGAAAAAGACATATGCACTGAACAAAAATATTCTCGAGATTTCCGTTTGGAATGTGAGTTATCCATAATGCAACCATGAACTCAGATGTTGTTCACAGTTCGAATAAGTTATCCCGAGTTTGGAAAACAGTATTAAGAACTGTATGTGCAAGAATAATATCGCATCGCATTCTTCTTTGTGAAAGACAGAGAATGCACCGCGATTTTATCTTTGCATATAAAGTCCTCACTGCTGTTTCACAACTCCTGTATAACTTATTCAAATTTCAAAATGCGAGCAACATCCAAGGTCAATGTGGCAAGTTGGACTTAAATTTCACCTTGTGCTAAGGTGGTTTATTGATTATGAATTTTGTCATTTAGTCAGATGATCCAAGTTCTAATCCTGCCACAATTGAGTATTGCAGGAAATGTGCTCGTCTTAGATCTTAAAATATATGCTTTTTGATGCGATAAACTTTTGACTTTCAGAACGAGCTGTAGATTCGTATACTAATGGCACATCGACGTTGCTCTGCTTTCAAAATAACCATGGTTTCGTTGCAACAGTTGAGATAATTTCGGCATTAATTTATGAGAATTCGTATATTACTTCATCGGCACAACCCTTTGGTGAAGGAATAATCATGACTATGGAGTGTGTGCATACAAATAGTTTGACTTTACAATATCAATTGTAATCACAGTTAATGTCGTGTTTCGTAAAACAGCCTAATAATTTCATAAATTTGAGTTGGTAAAACATTTAGAACAATGATAATTGATAAAACTGCTGCTATGTTCCACAATGCCATTGATTTAAGTGAGAAATCGCTAAGGAAAACGAAGTGCCTCGCAAAATTTTCGAAGAAATTTGTCATTGTAAACGATTTCAAATCGTTGACGTGAATATGCAGTAGACCATTAGAAAATCTACAGAATATAACAAGAACACTTTTCCAATGACAGATTTTTATTCGTCTCAAATCCATAAAGTTGTCTCCATCTGTCACTAGTTGGCTAGTGCGATTTATGCTCTCGTCTCGTGATAGTGATTTGCTTCCGAAAGTTTTCGATTTGTTTTATTACGTCGATGATCATTTATTCATGAAGCACACGTTTTCTAAGCAAATTAATTTCCAGACAAAACTATCAGAAATGTTTGGAATTTTTGTGTAAATAAAAATACCGTTTTCTGGAATGATTGTGAAGAAAATTCATTGTGCAAAGATTCTCGTTTGTACGCAGTTCCATAATATGAAAATGTATGCAGATGAGTACATTTGTTCAGGATCACGGGTTTAACAACATCTACATGCAATCGATTTGAACATGTGTGGGATCGATCGTGTATTCATAATGCAAAGAAATTAGAGTGATTCAAAGTGATTCAAAGTTGTAATGGTCTAAAAAGCATTTAGCTTCACAATAACCATAGGATGGAGTTATGAGTTATATACAATTGATTAGAGCAGGTTTTGTGTAACGTGAGAAAGGGAAAACTATCCGATCAGTTCTGCTGCACACAAAGGATAAGACACTTTTATCTAGCGTTATGAACAGCATCTACAAAATCAAGTGTATGGACTGTTCCGGTGTTTATATAGGGCAGACTTCCAGGGAAATTCACACTAGAATCGAAGAACACCGAAAGCGTGTCCAGAGACAGCCCCGGGATGCGAGGGAATAACAATCCCTTATTCGTGATTCCACCTTGGCGGTGCACGTTTCAGATACGGGCCACAACGTCGATCTAGACAATGTGGCAATATTGAGATGCGGTATTAAACCGTATAGTGAACGCCTACATGTCATGTCGGGGGTTGACTACTACTTAATCATGTTCCCTGTGCTGACTATCACAATTGGTGTGAAGAAGCTTCTGTGTCAGAAGTGAAACGTTACACAAAACCCGCTCTAACCGATTGCACTCAAATTTCTTTACTTCTACATGTGTTTTGGCACATGTGATTTAACAGGTTCGTCGTAACAACCTTACCCAGCAATGGCTAGTTTAAATGTCATAGTTTATTCATGTAACTGAAATAATTGCATTGCTACAGCAGTGCAAGAAGTGAATTTTAAGAGACAAATAAACAGGAGATCTGACCACATTCCCGATTAAACTGTCGCCGCTAGTTTTACTCAATCCGTGTATGCATTCTGTAGAAGAGTTTACCCCCAGAAATTGATTTCTCGGGGAATGAAATGATCATCAATCAAACGTTACGATCTTTTATGTTAAATAATACTGTTTTATTCCCAGTTTACTTCCGTTTTAGACACACACACGCTTGGAAAAACAAATTTACCCAAACATGTATTTCCGGTCGCATTCCCCCACTCCATGTCATACTTGGAATTAATTTTGCTCCCCCTTTGAAGCGAATGGAGACAAACATTAAAGTAACGATTTGTTCAACTTTGATACGTTAAACATCGGGTCTTGTACAGCAAGTTTCTTTTTTCACCATAAATCTTGAATCTTGAGTCGCTGCATGATGAAAATAGGCCCTCGTACGTTGAACAATGGTCTAAAACAGGCTTCAATGTATAAATGAGATTTGCATGCAGCAAACCTGATTTTATTTTTAGGTTGCGTAGTTGCTTTGGCAGGATTAGGATAAATGCCTTCAACAACAACATTAACCTGTTTTCTAATCACCCTTAGTCCAAGTTTGTGGACTTGTAATGGTAAACTAAAAAATAAGAAAAGAATGTTAATAGATGCAGCTCACCACACACAAACGAGTATTATCCACTTTGTATTCCTCGTATTGAAAAGGCGATTAGTGTCTACTCAGATAAAGGAGATGTAGCAGCTGAAAAATTGGTTGCCTTTGATATTATCCGCACAGAGGAGTAACCCCACAACCAACGGTCACACCACGCACGGAGAAGAGGAAGCACATGAAAATAAAGTAGATTAATGTGACATGGATACAGTGTTAGTCAAACAAATTCATGGATATTGTGCAGCTAAGAGAATACAACAAGTAGTGTCAATAATACACAAAATAGGAATTACAATTGACGACGCTACAGTACTCCCTGTGAGAGCGTTTGAAGATTCAAGGTAATTCAAGGTTTTTAATGGTCTAAAAAGCAACAAGCTTAGCAACAACAATAGGATGGTAAACATTGAAATTTATGTGTATAAACAATATAAGAACATAGATTAAACAGTATATAAGTGTTCTGGAAACGAATAATGCAATAAAAATTCGTCTAATTTCGTTTTAAATTCATGCGAGCTAGTGGCGTGAGCAACGGTTGAAGGTAAACTGTTCCAAATAAACAAACACGGACAGAGTAAAAATTCCTTCTACAGTTCAGGCGGGAATGGGGTACGACCAACACATATTCATGGGTCCGATAATTCATCGTATCCCTTCGCGTGAATAAATCCTGTAAGGGATGGTTCGGGGTAGGGAATGTTTTGTAAAGTAAGATAAGGTCTCCTCTGATTCGTCGATAGGGAAAATCGAACAGATTCAGTTGAGCTATCCTTTCTTTATATGGTTTGTTTCGGATGCAAATGATAAGGATCATTAGGTTAAACAAAGTTATACTTGAATGCCACTGTTGCATAGGGTTCGTACAACGAACCACGATGTTCAAACACAGAATCACACTCAAGGCGCTTTTGATCCACTGTTTCAAGTCTCACTGAACTTAATCTTACTGTCTCCACCTGATGACGGCAAACAACCATAAACCGGTAGTGGAGTGTAATTTCGGGATGTGTGAGCAACACCGCTTTGATCATTAGGGTATGCCTTCACGTAGTCTGTTGGGGCATGACACAGATTGTCCGGAACGGATTTTGATAACAATTACAATGAATTACGCCACAGGCTCTTATAGTACATATCCTTCTACGTTCACCATAAACTTCGCTGACTTGATTGAAATTGTCACTTCCATCAAGTGTAACTCAGTCTTGTTTACCATATACAATGCGTCCGATGAGGCGATTGATCAATCAACATTAATATAGGGTAACATTCCTGACGGATGTTTCTCATGCCTAAATCTTTCGATTTTTCCTTCTATTCAACGTGTAGATAGATCGGTCAGCACTGAGATAAGTCTCGTTGTCGTGCCTTTGCATGTGTGATTTTCATTCGGGGTCTAAAATGGGCAATTATGTTGCAATTCGCACAATCTCAACATTGAATCTTTCGGGCCTGATTTAATGTTTTTTTTCCATTCCGTATTAAATATTGCTTGACTGTATGTGTAACATTCAGTTTCTTTAGTGTGCGGATTAGTTATCCGTGAACAAAATATACGTCACGTCATCTATGAGGCCTCTTGGACACTCGGTTTCCAGCGTATTTCCCAACTAAATGCAGAATATCGAGTTTTTCAACCTAGAGACGTCGAGGAGTATGTGGGACGTGACATCTGGTTCAGCTGTCATCTTGAACTCTAGACTCAATTGGAGTTTACTTCGGTGCTTTTATTGCTTAAAAAGCAATCGTGAATAACATTTATCCTTACTTCTTATTAGATTCACGTAGCTGTCTAACTATATGTAATTTGTCAAGGTCAGTCAAACGATCCCAGCGTTATAAGCGCTTGAATTGAAAGGGCGTTTTACGAAATCAATTGGCGAATTAGATTGAAGTGGCAACCAGTGCAAACGTATCGAGGACAGTGTTGTGATTATGCGGATTTGCCTTTATAAGACGCATGTTTGACGTTTTGTCCTTTGTCATGAGTGTAATGAACGCGTTTGACCAATTGACTTTCTATCGTGTGGTGGGATGAATCAAAACGCAATCAACAAGTGGGTGCGAAACTTGGGGGACGTGAATCGAGTGTCCTGAAGCCTGTGCAGACCACATGATAGATCGGATTTGGCCTCGGTTGACCTGATTATCTCCTCTTCCCAATTCTAACAATATCGGGATTATCAAACCAGAGACGTTTCGCGGCACGTGGTAACTGACATCTCCGTCAGCTGTCCTCATGAATTTCCAATTAAGTCCGTTTCACTTAACTACGGTTTACTACGCCCCCGGTGATTTTGTTGTCCCCAATACATGGTTCCTCCGTATTTAACTTATGCCAATGTATTTTATTCTAGCTCAAACATGGTCACGACTCAACCGCGTTTACAATCTAATTCTAGTATTTGATTTTAAATGTTATAATTGTGGTGGAAATTTTCACGAGTGGCTTCACCTACGTTCCAAAATGCTAGAAAATTAACCGCTTTGTCGTTCTCTTTGAATGGCAATGACTACACAACCAAATATCAAACGCGTTTCTCGAATCCGATTGTTTCCGATTGTTGTATGGCACTGTGATTTGACTTGCATGTTGACATTCAAACTGCGGAGAATAGATCGCAGTAAGAGATATGGTACACTTGTATGCGATCTGCATCTTATGCTCAAGAGGGTGACATCGACTCTGTCGATTCTCGCTATAGAGTTATGAAGTCTGTGGATATGAAAATTGATCAGCATAACCAAGCTCATCACGATCTACGCCTGATCACTGGTATCAATGAAGACCGCGAGCAGGAAATTTAAGAAAATTTAAATTCAAGTTCGCAACGTGTTTACATGGAGAAACTGGTACAGAATTTGAGATGCGTTCGTTATGCGCGAAGTGTCATATTTCCAAGATAAAAGATATTTCATAATTTTTAGGAGGAAATAGAGATTGCAACAGTTCATGTCAAATTGATAATTTATGTTTATTTCTGTTGACCAGAACTAAAACGGCTTCAAGTTCCTAGATTTCACCATGTAGCACTTGGAACCTTTCGAATGATGAGCTAGGACAGATGCATACCTCAAGCATATTCCGGATCGCATTCAGCTATGAACCTGCAAAGTAAGCCCTTTCATTCCCAATCGACAGTGATATAATTGTTTTTATGGTCTTTTCAAAGGCTCTCATTCCGCGTGCGGTCGCATTTTTCGTTGCTCTGTCATTTTTGTCCATATCTTCGTTGCATCTGCTCGGATTTATACCGTTTAAAATATCCTGTCTACCACTCGACGACGCCTATCGGATTTCATACTTTTCGATCGCTCAAGTCGAACTATAGCAAAGTTACCAGTTTTGACGGAAAAGGCCAATTTGTTCACGCAAACAAACATTTTCGCAGAACAAGCTACACTGTCGATTTGGCTATCATTAGAAACATCACGTTGAGCTACAGGTTTTGACACCTTGCACCATATTCTATCTTCTGTATTCACCGAGTTATTGCGGATTATTTGTTAAATGCCGAAACCACGCCAGCAACCACTGTCAGCTCACTCAATTCGTAAAACACCGGTTATCGATCAACCGGCAAGCCCTACGCAGCCCACGAACATGTGCGAACGTGTAACGAGGTCCACCGCCCGAACAAACAAATCGATCGATCAAGCTGTGACCGCGACACGGGATCCGTGTGACCTCTGCATCACATGTGTAACCCCGGTAAGCGTTGATAGCGTTTCAGTTAAATGTACGTTTTGCCGGTTCCGTCAACACGCATCATGATGATGACTGTGTGCGTCTTGTGAACGACGACAAACATCCATCGGTTTATGTTTGTATTAACTGTAGACAATCCAATGAAGGCGTTCGCCACCACACTAAAGACACCGTTTGTAGGACAATATCAGCGCTCGATTTAGAAAAATCTAAAGATTTTTAAGACAAAATTGAAAAACGAATGTCTGCTCTAGAGTAAAGTCTACAGCGAGTTGAAATTGCTATAATCGCGAATGAACAGGTTTTGCATGCATCATCGCCCGTAGCGCAAATCAGCGATAGAGCAAACGCCGATAAAACACCACAAAAGTCAACTTTGGTTAGTGGTGCATCTTCGGTGATTAGTGGTGATCCAATGCGACAACAAAGGAACCATAGAGATGATTTCGTTACTAAGTCGCGTAAGACAGCATCTGCTGTGAATGTAAAGAGGAAAACGAATACAGTCAACAGTGAGACGCCTCATCGTCCAGCACCGGTGCAACCTGCTGGTGGTTTAATAAGGAAGACCCATAGTCTCGGCGTAATTTGCACCAACGTTCCTGAAACAAAAGATGCACTGTTCGACGACAGGAAAAAGCACGATTTAGCCGAATGGAGCAGACTCTGT